>JAJJWW010006793.1:0-23732 GCA_023531295.1 Papaver armeniacum
TAAAAGGGAACTGGAGTTGGGGTACGCTGGGAAGGAGGAAAGGCTGTAGAGGAGTTGTAGCAGAAAGTAGAAAGAAGAAGAAGAGAAGGAGTTGGCATTTACACAGAGAAGTGTCGTTCTCAAGAACCCTATCTCAAGAACATTAAGTCTGCATTAATGATGTTGACAGATTCTCAAAGAATGTAAAACTATCGTTCTCTCCACAGGTCTAATTCCTTTGTAACAAGAATCATGAATGCCAATACAAATGCCAGTTGGCTAAGTTATATAATTTCTTCAATAAAAACACCTTTTGAGCTGTGGGATTTATTATTTTGAGCGTGTTTTTACCATGAGGAGCTAAACCCCAACACTGGGACAAAGGAGGAAGCCATTCTTCATGCATGTGGTAATTCTATTTATTTCTTGTATGACTTTTTGCACTTGATTTAATTGTTTTATGATTTTCACTAATTAGTTGTGATTTCGTTTGATGACGTATACTTAGTTTTAGTACTTTTGATGCGTCATGCTTGTGATCTACAATTAATCTTTTAAAAATCTACCTTGGCGAAGATATAGAGTCAATATTGTTCGAGCTATAATTGTCTAGGATAAATATACGAATGATTATGAATGAGTTTATGGTGGAACCTCCAGTCTCGACTCTCTCGACATAAGAAAATCTTGTGAATATATTTTCTTCGTTTTTAGAGTTTTCTTAAATCAAACCTTTACAAGCCCGAGTTGAACGAACATCTTTCTTACCACTTTACAAACAACTTCAAAATCACATCATGTGGTCGCGCCTTCTTTTTTTGCTGCTTTTATTTGCCGCATTTTCTCTTTTACTTCTTGTTTTCTACTTTTGGTGGGATTTTGCTCCTACTAGTCTATAACGGATCAATTTCCTAGTTTGCATAGGTTTGGTCTCGACCAATAGAGTTCGAGATATTGTGCAGGCCGCAAAAAAAGACCTAATTTTTGTAAATTAATGAAATTAAGTCTGAAAGATTGATTTTTGTGGGCTGACACATAATCAATTAATTTCTGGTGAATTTTGTGCGTTTATACAAAATCACTAATTATGTTTCAGGGAGAAACGTAACTTTGCGTGCCTCTAATTGAGTACTTTCATGCACATCTTGATCCTGACACTTCGGGAAATTCATGTTACTCAGCTGCGAGCGAACATTAATTGTCATGTCATGTCAACATCAAGAGTTCGGTTGAGAGCATGGCATATGATGAGTACTCGATAGGCCAGGCATTAATGAGTAATGCAGGTGGAAGATAAAATTTATAGAATATTTGGGATTGTTGAGGCACATATGTCAAGTCCCAAGTTAGGGACCTTTCTAAGAGTTAAGGCACATGGAGAATGATAATCACCCCCAAACTTAGAGTTTTCAGTGTCTTCAAAAAGACTAGCCACAACTTCCCTAATTTCAAGGTTATCTGATTCCTGAAAATGGTCAATTGATTCTTTTAAGTCGTACCTCCTCACTCATCTCTACGCAGTTCATTTTCTTTTTCTAAGTCTATTGTTTCTAAATCGCTAGACTCAAAATATACTCGTTCCTCTAAAACCATCCTTGGCTTCGTAATCAAAGGAAATACTACATCGTCTAAAACGGGGGTATTCTAGTCAAATCCTCATCCTTTGAATAGGTGAATAATTATTAAAATTATTTGGATTTGAACTATAAATAATATTATCGTTATAAAGCTCAATTGGGGTAACAATTTCCTGATCACTATGCCTATTTATTTCAAATTCTTCATCAATACTATCCTCATCATAACATCATTATAACAACATGAAAATGGTTGAACCTCATCTACACAAGTAGTGTTACCAATTCTAACCTCGTCATCCTGATTATAAAATTGTCCTCATTTTCACGGGTGATATTGGGAAAGAATGTATTGGCAATCAAGAGTAATTAGAGCAATTCTTTCTTACGTGTTGTCTCAAAGAAACTCACGTGTTGACTCGGGGCTTAACTTACACGTTGACTCAAGTATCCTACGTGATTCATCTAGAAGAGGAATTATAGGAATTTTGTTAGTATAACGGTATTCATGTGAATAGTAATTGGGCTCACCATGGTATGAGCCATAATCTTCAAAAAGGTTGACGTTCCCAACCACTATTCACATTCGGTCATAAAAGAGTGATGTCCATAATGTTGGTTGGATATTCATATTCATTGGTGATGGCTATTATAATACCTGGGTTGACATCCTAACTGCAAGGGAATTCTACACAAGCACAAACAAGGCCGACTCGACCACAAACAAACCCTTTCGATTTCTAGCAAACAAAAAGCATGATGGCTCCACTTAGATTGTTTTCTATACTAGCTTCTAATCCTTCGAAAGGGAATTCATTACAATTTAAGCAAACCCTCTGAATCAATCCGAGTTTAAGTAAGTTGAATAGGAGGCGAGGGAAGCTGCGTGGGAGCTTTGATACCCAAGGCCTCACCATTACAAGGCCGAGTCACGATTCAACTCGCGAAACCATCATGAACTCTGAAGTATGCTAAAAAAGTAACCAATATTTTTCGAACGACTTTCCTATTAAGCTCGTTACCCTATCGGTCTCGTTCTATTCAAAATTTTAGGCTTAGGTTCGTGTTTGGTTTCGTTTTCCTAAAGCGGGCAAGAAGAGAAGCAGGTGATGAAATCCAACCTTTATCTTGTATGGCCAGTCCTTTCCCTTTACTAGGAAATTAAAAACAGTAGTATTCAAGACCTCAACATATATGCATACAAAATCATCCAATAAACCCGCTGGTAGGGGATTGCGGTGTTTAGAATTCTTACCTCCATTCCGGATGTGGGGATGAACCGTTGAAGTCGACTAGGGCCACAACTCCTATGTGGTGTACGAACCCAGGGGCCGAGGCAGTATTGTAACCTTTCGTCCTTCCCCGTAGGTTTATATTTAAATTAACCCTTCCTTAGGGTTTAAAATTAATAATGTCCAATAGTCCAAAAATAAAGTCCAAAAATTAAAAAGTCCAAAAATAAAAATTACAAAAAATTAATTACCTAATTACAGTTTCTAAAAAAATAAAAATAATAATTACACTATATACAAAATTTTCTTCTTCACTCCGTTCGGATCTCTATTTTCTTTCCTATTTTGGCTTTGCTTTTTTTTTTAAAGACTCTCTCTTTTTCTTTCGCTCCACTCCAAACCAAAGCAAAGTAAATACCAAAACGCTGTAAAAAAGAACAAAAATAATAAAAAGAAAAATAAAACCTAAAAACAAATCTATACACAAGTCCGTAAAATGGCGCCAAAAATTGGTCGTATTTTTTATATAGTGGTAAGAAGAGTTGTCATTTCACTCGGACTTGTTGAAATCGATTTTAGGATTTAATAAAGAAAATAACAAAAATAGAGAATATATACAATTTATGTCACACGATGAAGAGAGATAATGGGACTCCTGGATTCCACCAATCCTCACATTCATGCGGTTCATCTATTAATTCCGGACAATTAAAGCTCATAAAATAACAAACATCGACTCTAATTCTTTTGCCAAGGTAGATTTTATAAAGAATTATATGTAATTCACAAGCATGACGCATCTAAAGTACCTAAGACTAAGCATGCGACATCTAACGAATTCACAAATAATCAAGAAAAAATCATAAATCAATTATAATAGTGAAAATAGTCATAAAGGAATTAAATGGGAATTACCACATGGGTGCAATCTGACTTCCTCGTCGTCCCAGGTGATGGGTTCTAGCTCCGCATGGTAACAAACACACTCAAAGTATTTTTCATTGCAAAAAAGGTGTGTTTACAATGGTGAAAGGGAGAAAAGTAATAAAAACCGGGTTTGTAATAGTTATAAGTGTTACAAACCAAGCTATTACAAAGAACGATTTAAGATTTTGTCTATGAACTACGACCATTTACGGTGTGGAGTCGATTTATCACCATGATGATAAACGACGGTCTTTCTCCGGTCTAATGTTCTTCGTGTTCTTCCTTCACGGACAGCAGTAGAAGAATTTCTAACTTGATTTCTATTGCTCTGTTCTTCTCCCAAACTCTCCATCCCTCTTCTACTCGACCCTAGCAACTTTAATATACTCGACGGGAGCAAAGATTACTCCTCATAAATCCAAAATATCTTCCCATTACTCACAGTTGAATGATATTATTCTCTGGATATATTCTTTCTCTTTTTGTAGAAGACGCGTGTCGTAGCTATCAATTATGCGTATAATATCTTTTGTTAACTCACAATACCTCTGTTGCGACTCAAAGATACTCCAAACACACACACGAGAACTAGTTAAGAACACACATAACCCGATGAAGAACCGTGTTCTCTGCTTGCTTCCACAAAAGATGTAGCCAAATTTAGACGAATCCAACTGGCATACGGTCTTGTTTAATCGAAACAGATATCTCCTACCAATTTACACGCTTTAATCTCCTAAAACTGCTAAAAAAATCCCACGGAAAATATGTTGTTATCCGTCAAGTTTTCCCCAAAATAATTTTCAAACGAGGAAGAAAGGGTTGCCTTATCAACAAATTAAAAGTGCGAATATCATTGGTGCCCCTTAGTAATTGGGTTACCCCCTTATCCAAAGTGGGAGTCCGAATAGCAAATGTCTCCTCGGTGTTCAGGAACAACTTTTCGAGCCGAATTTTCCAACAATCTTTATTTCCAAAAATACCTACAAACACACAAAACACCATAATAAGGACAAAAACGAGTACTAACAATATGAAACATTGAGGACAAATTAGACACATAAATGCGTCTATCAAATACCCCAAACTTATTATTTGTTAGTCCTCGAGCAAATTTATTCTAGAAAATAAAAATCATTTGAACCCCTAGGTGGCCCTAGTAGGCGGAGTGTTGTCTCAGGAGGGTTTACCGTGAGGTGTACCCACAAAACCTTTATATTCAGGACCCTAGCTATCTACTGAAAAACCTTGGAAAGCACTAAAGAATCTCCTTGGTTGGCATACTTATTGACTACTGGAGGAAGTACCCTTATGCGAAATTCAATTCATACACGAAAGGTTTGCACTCGAAGCATACTAAAATTCATATAAAGTGACAGAGCTCTACTCGAGATAGTTCTGGACATCATAAACTGGAGTCAACCAATCACATGGAAAGATTAAGAAGATGGATGTAGAGAAAAACATAGATGATGTTGACTAAGGTGAACCTATCCTAATGGTGAGATCACCGGCCTCACTAATATCAACTTGTTGCATATACAAGGGGACCATGGTCGATAATCCTAACTCTAGGTCAACACAACTGGCATATACAGGGGCTCCAGTGGTCGACTTTATTGAATTTATTCGGTTGGTCTGATGGTCTGGTCTAATTTTTTTTTTTTTTTTTTTTTTTTTTTTTGGTACCACTCACTTATTTCACCTAGCAATGGTAAAGAGAAAAATAAAAGAAGTGATCATGATTCTTTCGATGTTTCCATCACGAGGATATGGCATAAACTACCATGTTTTCTTTTTCTAACACCCGAGCTCGTGCTTTTATGAATAGACTCTTTAGATGTTTCCATCTAATCAGTTAGTTCCTCAACTCCTACAACCAAGATGTTCCCATCCACTTAGATTAGTTAGTGCCAACCTTAATAAGCATAAATTTCTAGTCTCGGAGTTTATTTATTGCAACTAAAAAGTTTCTCCCATACCCCCAAACTTAAATCTAACATTGTCCTCAATGTTCTAAAGATGAAATTAAAAACATAAACAAGGAGAAACTGTGTTACCATTTGAAGAAAAAGAGTTAAGGAAAAATATTACCGTGTTGCAAGAGCATGGGTTACCTCCCAAGAAGTGCTAAGTTTAAAGTCTTCAGCCAGACATTGGAAAGGATTAGTCACCTCGAAGAATCATATAGCAACAATCGGAATAGCTCAGGGTCATCGGATCAAAAAGTGCTAACCACAAGAAGAGGAAAGCGCAACATACTGGGAAGATATCCAACACACCCTTATCTATTTTTTTGTTTAAGACAACTATATCTAGTTGTGGTTCGAGTCCGAGTTCTATAAAAGGGTCTAGATAAACAATTTTCATGGGTGGACTTCCTCAAAAGAAGGATTCTTAAGTTCAAGGTTGTAGAGTCTGGAAATACTCGATTAAGAACTTAGAAGCACATAACAATAACTTTGAATAATTGAGGATCCTCTAAGTCAATCGGTTTTGACTTACGGTGACACCACAATAAGATTGGTGGTCTTCCTTAACAAATGTGTCGACCCTAATCTCCTAAAGTAATTAGGTTTAGCCTCAAAACTTAATAATTGACACATTCGAAATATATGTTCCCACAATTGGTTGAAAAATATTTGGTGGGAAAACAAAATCAATCGTGCTATCATAGCTTTGGGTTAACCACATCATAAGAGGATGGGTTCTTAACAACTAAACTTCTTTATGGACATAACTAGGCTCAGGAAAAAGTGTATGAAGATAATCTTTTAAAATGGTTGAGGCACATATGTCAAGTCCCAAGTTAGGGACCTTTCTAAGAGTTAAGGCACATGGAGAATGATAATCACCCCCGGAACTTAGAGTTTTCAGGTGTCTCTAAAAAGACTAGTCACAACTTCCCCTAATTTCAAGGTTATCCGATTCCCGAAAATGGTCAATTGATTCTTCTAAGTCAGGGTACCTCCTCACTCATCTCTACGAGTTCATTTTCTTTTTCTAAGTCTATTGTTTCTAAATCGCTAGACTCAAAATATACTCGTTCCTCTAAACCATCCTTGGCTTAAGTAATCAAAAGGAAATACTACATTAAATAAAAGGGGGGTATCTCTAGTCAAATCCTCATCCTTTTGAATAGGTGAATAATTATTAAAATTATTTGGATTTGAACTATAAATAATATTATCGTTATAAAGCTCAATTGGGGTAACAATTTCACGATCACTATGCCTATTTATTTCAAATTCTTCATCAACACTATCCTCATCATAATCATCATTATAACAACATGAAAATGGTTGAACCTCATCTACACAAGTAGTGTTACCAATTCTAACCTCGTCATCCCGATTATAAAATTGTCCTCATTTTCACGGTGATATTGGAAAGAATGTATTGGCAATCAAGAGTAATTCGAGCAATTCTTTCTTCCGTCTCTAACTCTAACCTCAGTGTTGTCTCAAAGAAACTCACGTGTTGACTCGAGTTAACTTACACGTTGACTCAAGTATCCTACGTGCTTCATCTAGAGAAGAGGAATTATAGAAATTTTGCTTGTATGACCGGTATTCATGTGAATAGTAATTGGGCTCACCATGGTATGAGTCATAATCTTCAAAAGGTTGACGTTCCCAACCACTATTCACATTCTGGTCATAAAAAGAGTGATGTCCATAATGTTCAGTTGGATATTCATATTCATTGTGATGGCTATTATAATACCAGTTTGACATCCTAACTGTAAGGGAATTCTACACAAGCACAAACAAGGATGACTCGACCACAACAAACCTACTGATTTCTAGCAAACAAAAAGTATGATGTATCCACTTAGATTGTTTTCTAGACTAGCTTCTAATCCTTCGAAAGGGAATTCGTTACAATTTAAGCAAACCCCTCTGGAATCAATCCGAGTTTAAGTAAGTTGAATAGAGGCGAGGAAGCCGCGTGGACCTTTGATACCCAAGGCCTCACCGCATTACAAGGTGGCGCGATCACGCATTCAACTCACGTAAAACCATCATGAACTTGAAGTATGCTAAAAAGTAACCAATATTTTTCGAACGACTTTCCTATTAAGCTCGTTACCTATCGATCTCGTTCTATTCAAAATTTTAGGCTTAGGTTCGTGTTTGGTTTCGTTTTCCTAAGGCGGGCAAAAAGAGAACGGTGATGAAATCCGAACCCTTATCTTGTATGGCCAGTCCTTGCCCTTTACTAGGAAATTAAAAACAGCCGTATTCAAGACCTCAACATATATGCATAAAAAATCATCCAGTAAACCCGCTGGCAGGGGATTCGCGGGTGTTTAGAATACTTACCTCCGTTCTGACGGGATGAACCGATTGAAGTCGACTCGAGCCACAACTCCTATGTCGTGTACGAACCGAGGGGCGAGATGATATTAAATCTGTCGTCCTTCCCTGTGCAGTTTATATTTAAATTAACCCTTCCTTAGGGTTTAAAATTAATAATGTCCAATAGTCCAAAAATTAAAAAGTCCAAAAATAAAAATTACAAAATTAATTACCTAATTACGAGTTTCTAAAAAAATAAAAATAATAATTACACTATATACAAAATTTTCTTCTTCACTCAGTTCGGATCTCTATTTTCTTTCCTATTTTGGCTTTGCTTTTCTTTTCAAAGACTTTCTCTTTTCTTTCGCTCCACTCCAAATCTGAAAGCAAACAGAAATACCAAAACGCGTAAAAAAGAACAAAAATAATAAAAAGAAAAATAAAACCTAAAAACAAATCTATACACAAGTCCGCGTCGGCGGCGCCAAAAATTGGTCGTATTTTATATAGTGGTAAGAAGAGTTGTCGTTCACTCGGACTTGTTGAAATCGATTTTAGGATTTAATAAAGAAAAATAACAAAAATAGAGAATATATACAATTTATGTCACACGATGAAGAGAGTTACTGGGACTCGGGATTCCACCAATCCTCACATTCATGCGGTTCATCTATTAATTCCGGACAATTAAAGCTCATAAAATAACAAACATCGACTCTAATTCTTTGCTAAGGTAGATTTTATAAAGAATTATATGTAATTCACAAGCATGACGCATCTAAAGTACCTAAGACTAAGCATGCGACATCTAACGAATTCACAAATAATCAAGAAAAATCATAAATCAATTATAATAGTGAAAATAGTCATAAAGGAATTAAATAGAATTACCACATGGGTGCAATACAGCTTCCTCCGTCGTCCCAGTGATGGGTTCTAGCTCCGCATGGTAACAACACACTCAAAGTATTTTTTTCATTGCTCAAAAAGGTGTGTTTACAATGGTGAAAGGGAGAAAAGTAATAAAAACCAGGTTTGTAATAGTTATAAGTGTTACAAACCAAGCTATTACAAAGAACGATTTAAGACTGTCCTATGAACTACGACCCACTTTGTGAGTCGTTATCACTGTTGATAAACGACGGTCTTTCTGGGTCTAATGTTCTTCGTGTTCTTCCTTCACACAGCCACAGAGTAGAAGAATTCTCTAACTTGATTTCTATTGCTCGTTCTTCTCCCAAACTCTCCATCCCTCTTCTACTCGAGCCCTAGCAACTTAAATATACCGACAGAGCAAAGATTACTCCTCATAAATCCAAAATATCTTCCCATTACTCGGCGAGTGAATGATATTATTCTGGATATATTCTTTCTCTTTTTGTAGCAACACGCGTCTCGAAGTTTGTCAATTATGCGTATAATATCTTTTGTTAACTCCATAAATTCCTCTGTTGCGACTCAACATACTCCAAACACGCACACGTAACTAGTTAAGAACACATGAGAACCCGTGAAGAACTTCGTGTTCTCTGTTTGCTTCCACACAAGATTGTAGCCAAATTTAGACGAATCCAACTGGCATACCAGTCTTGTTTAATTGAAACAGGATATCTCCTACCAATTTACACGCTTTAATCTCCCTAAAACTCGCCAAAAATCCCACCAGAAAATATGTTGTTATCTGTCAAGTTTTCCCGCCAAAAATAATTTTCAAACGAGGAAGAAAGGGTTGCCCCTTATCCAACAGGCCGGGGTGTGAATATCAGTTGGGTGCCCCTTAGTAATTGGGTTACCCCTTATCCAAAGTGGGAGTCCGAATAGCAAATGTCCTCCGGGGGTGTTCCGAGCAACTTTTCTAGCCGAATTTTCCAACAATCTTTATTTCCAAAAAATACCTACAAACACACAAAACACCATAATAAGGACAAAAATGAGTACTAACAATATGAAACATTGAGGACAAATTAGACACATAAATGCGTATATCATCATAGTATTATTACTCAGCATCAAAGTTCAATTGTATCACAACTTTGACAAAATACTATGGTGACATGTATCACTCCCCTTTAGTCAATACTTTATCTCAACATGAAAACCACTCCCCCTTACATAATGATCCGTAAACCATATGTATTTGTAGTATGAACTACACATTAATTCTCCCCCTTTTTGTCAATAAAATTGGCAAAGGTACGAAAATTAGTGGGATCCTAATGAAATTTCCACGGAGATACTTCATGACCAAAGGTGTATTAAAATACCAACAAATTTAGATGCAATCATAAAGCCGAAGATAAATTCATTCATCAATGAGTTTATAAAGATACAAGATAACCCCTAAAATATTCCACAGCCACATTCCCCACAAAGATATGGCGATTAAGCACAAGTTCAAAAGAACGCTTCCCCATAAAATGTCATTATCAAAGGAACAACAAAGGCGACCTTGCTTTTACAAGAAAAGAAGGATTTCTTTTTGGATAACTCAAATCACATGAAAACATAAATTTGTATCCAAAAAAATTCAATTGTATTAACCACAAGTGAACCCGTGATTAATGCAATCGAAAAATACAACCAAATTAATCACAAGAAAACCCACGATTAATTTAATTGGAATACACAACCAAATTAACCACAAAAGTGATCAACTCAATTGGTCATGCTCGACATAAGAGAACTTACGAAGCAACAACTAAAATAACCAAACAAGAATGATCAATTTAGTTGGTCATGCTCAAACATAAGTAAACTTACGGAGCAACACAGTATATGCACAAAAATGTGGATCGGAGATCGACCAATACTGCTGAATATACAAGGATTCATTCCATCTTCCATCACTATTCACATAATGACATATGACGGACTTATCAAAAGTTCTATCCTTTCTCTTATCAAACTAGTGACATAAAAGGCTTTAACTTTTGTTTGTCAAAAGTCCATTCTATCTTTTATCAATACAATCATATCAACATAATAGAGATAACTTTTGAACAAGTATGGTACAATCATAGTTCACGGACGCAAACACCATATCCCATAACAATTTGCAATATATAAACTCATAAAGATTAAAATTCCAAACATCATCTTCCAAAAAACTTAGAATTTAAATTAATAAATCTAAAAACATGAAGATGAAAACGTTTGGAACTAGCTATGTGTAATCACAATAGTGGCCTAGTTATTCTTCTAAACAAAAACAAGAATAAAAAAATTCTCATAAGAAGATTTACTAGTCTAAAATCAACAAGAACCATATTATAGACAACATTAAGAAGCAAGAGAAACTACTCATCATCTTCATCCTTGGAGACCATGAAAGTGGAGCGAACCTTGTCCATGTCCATGTCCATGTCCTCCTTGATTTCGGGAAACTTGGTAGCAATCACAAGTGATTGTTCTTTTACACAATTTACTTTGGTATTCAAATTACAAAAACCCTTGTAAATTTGGCGAAGAAGCTTCAAAGAAGAATCGCTCGAGCCATAAATTGTGTCACACTTTTGTCCCTTGCAGGCATTCTCCTTCATCCGATTGAAGGTACACGCCCGAACAAGCTTGGGAGTTCCAATGGAGTTCCCAATAGGCTCAACGGAGAGGCTGCGACAAATTTGCTCAATTAAGCATGGGTAGCCTAACTTCTTGTTGGAAGATGTCATAGCTAACATTTGATAAATAATAAATCCACAAATGTCAAGACCTTTAGTTTCCATCACAAGGAAATAAACCAATTCCGCAAACTCACGACTCCAACGAGAATTCTCAATCGTGGAGGGACAAAGGTTAGATATACCAAGTTTTCCAAAAGACATCAAGGGAAAGCTAAGGTGATTAGTAGGAAATTTCCCTTCATTCCAATCAATGCTTCTACCACGAAGACCAAGAGAGATGGTTTCATAAGATGGTCTTACATCACTTGGTCTAGGAAGACGAACATTACCCAAAGGAATTTCGGTAATCCTTGAGATTAATTCTTTATTAACATGAATCCTTTCTTTATTGACCATGGTCTTGAATTCCATGTCTTCAAGATCAACATTATAAATGTTGGCATAAAAGATACTAGTAAGAGTATCAAATCCTTCACCAAGACCATCAAAGATGTTTCCAAGCTTAAACTTTTCAAAACAAATTAAATCCTCTTTATAACCTGGCGAGATTAGGGTATACCCAAATTAATTGGGGTATACCCATTTTATTCCCATCTAACCTAGTGTGCTAAGGGGTGTCTTAAAGATGTTAAAAGACCAAATTGCCCCAAAAAAAAAACCATGTCGACTAAAATTCATCCAATTTTTTTAAAAAAAAAAATCAAAAAAAAAAAATCAAAAAAAAAAAATCGAGAAATGTGTATCATACGGGTTTTGAGATTGGGTACAAAATCATACCCAATCTCAAAACCTTTATGACTCAATTTTTACCAACCGTCGGCATGGTATTTTTTGTTGATCTTGCCAACTTGTATTAGTCGGCAGGGTAATTCTTTGTTGACCTTGCCGACTTTTCGTCTCTGAAATTAGCATTTACAGGGTCGGCATGGTATTCATCCTTATACCTTGCCGACTTTTCATCTCTGAAATTAGCATTTACAGGGTCGGCACGGTATTCATCCTTATACCTTGCCGACTAAACTATAGTCGGCAGGTTATGAAATTAATACCTTGCCGGCTAATCATGCATTTGTAACACCTCTCTTGCATGTCAAAATCCTATAGTCTTAGGTATTGTTTTGTCGATCTTGCAGAGCTTTTCATTGTCGGCAGGGTATTTTTGTCGACCTTGCTGACTTTTCATATTTTCAGAATTGAAAGTGTTGATTCCTTCTGTAATTTTGAGTATGAAATCACTCAGCAGCTTTGCAATCCCCTTTGTAGAAGTGTTTGGATAGTGTGGTTCATTTCCGTTACAAAAAAAAAAATCTCAAAAAAAAAAAATCATCAAAAATCATAACACATAATCCATGAATTCAATCCAAACAATACCTAATTTGAGAATTTTAATTCAACTAATTAACTAAATTAATTAACCTAAACATATTCTTAGTGTTAATTAAGTAAGGGGGGATTTTGTGTTTCCCACTCAAAAAAGATAGCTAATTTGCATTAACCCCTTTTTAAATTTATAATTGGTGAAACCCCCTATCAGTTCTAATGGCCGTGAATACTTAGTAATTGTGCACGTGCAACTCACGTGTGTGTCATAAAGAATTTGAATGGATGAGCATAATTAGTTGATTACACGTGCACTAATTTTTCTTCTCTCTCAAAACACCGTCTCGTCTTCTTCCCTCGAGCATATCCGCCATTAAGGTCGATTAAAATGCAAAAATTAAGCCCAAAATTTTAATAAAACCCATCGTCCAAAACCATCAACTCTTCTTTCACTTAGTATATGTCTAATTCTAATGATTCATCTCATTGATGATTCAAAATCGCACAAGTCGAAGTCAACCAAATCTGCTTCATATTAACTCTTCGTACTAAGCAAAGCACCTTAACTTATCAAGATCATTGTCTTCCCAAGGTTGGTGCGTAATGAAGCATTTCTATGGCTTCATTAATTAGAGCGGAACAAATACAAAGTCTTTGTAAGCAAATGAACTCACATCAAATGGAAAGATAAAGACTGTGGAAAAAACCTTGTACATGAGAATTGATTCATCCAAATTCGGAAATTACTCATTTTAATTTTATCTCATTGGCTGTTGTGACCACGATATGTTGAGAGAAATGAGAAAATTAATCCTAGCGGTAGATGAAGCTCGTAGTGATTGAGGATTTTTCTCAAACAGTTGGTATGCATTTCACCGGTGTTGCTTGTCTCTCTTTTATAAGTCTCCAATTCCCTTGAATCTCTAGTATGATAACAACATTTAACTCAAATTGATTGATTGATCAATCTCAAATCAGCAACACTTGATTTTAAGTGTACAATTGAAAACCACATCGTTGGAATTATTGAATAAAAAAACGGAGTCAGTAGATTTATATTATGAAGATTTCGCAATTTTGGTTTTCCGTAACCATAAAGCGGATGGTTTGCAAGCTTTGCTTTGGTTTAACTTTAGAATTTTTTGTGTTGCGGGTTTAATGGCGAAGACAGAATCGAGAAAAATAAATGGATCTCATACTCTCTCTGTTTTATCTTTTACATTTTCAATCCTAAGCACGTGTATAATTTTCACCAAGAAAAATCAACAACGGATATGTTCAACCACGTATCTCTTTTTCTTTCTTAATCTAAAGGGTAAAACACATGTGCACCTTTACGTGTATAATGAACTGAGTATTCACTACCGTTATAACAGATAGGGGGTTTCACAAATTAACAATTTATAAAGGGGGTAATGTAAAATTGCTATCTTTTTTGAGGGGGAAACACAAAATCCCCCTTAAGTAAGGGTAGATTAGGTATTTTGAAAATAACTGGTTAAGGGGTGGTGTGTTTTACTTCATAATGACCCGGGTTTTGTCTTATTAGGTATACCCCAATTAACTGGGTATACCCCAATCAAGCCAGGCTTTATAACCACTACAAAAACTCTAGCACAAGAATCATTGACAAATCTAATCCTAAGAGAATCTTGATCTAAGGAGGATTCATGCTAGAAGATGAGGAACCCAAATTTTTTGAAATCCTTTTCGAAACTTTGAAATTCATCATGATATATAAAAATTGGAAGGAAAAATAAGAGGAAATCACTTACTTGGAATGAACCTTGAACACCCCTTTGTCTTATCTTCCTCCTGAGAATTTATGGAGGAATTTCATGAACCCTAGAAAGTTCACGTACGCGTACTGATGGGATGAAGAAGAAGGTACGCGTACTTTCTTCTCTATATACCCACTAATGGGCTTGGACCCGTTTATGAACCGCGACCCACAAAAAGAATGTGGGATTTTCTTTGATGTTCGCACATCAAGGTAGTGCATCCCGTGAAAACTCAAGACGGATGCAGTAAAAAGCTTATTCGAAAATCCTAGAAGGACAGAATAAATTTTTTTAACCCAAATGTACACAAATCGAACCATTACTTGCCCCATCTCAAGAAATATACACAAATGGGGTAGAGCCAGACTTGTTACCAAGGGGCACTATGTGCAGAGAGATTTTCATGCACGCTTCTGGTTGATATTTGTGGCAAGTCAGTGGTATAACCATAGTAATGATGATAATCATGGTTACTAGAGCTTTCTAACTTCCTTTTCATTTGACCAGACAGAAGGTTTTTCCAGTATCTTGAAACTGTGTCAACATCATGAGAACCTGTTTTATTGGGTCTACTTGTGTTGACAGCAAGTTTAGTTCGTACACCATGAATGCATGATTTTCCATGTAGCGAACTTTTATCGAAGTGATTCTTAGACTTAACGGAATTAAGTTTTTCTAAGAATCTAAAAACGCTTTCAAAAGCTTTAAATAAATCTTTATCAATTGATCCATTTCGATAATATTCCTCAAAAAGATTAAGAGTTAATCTAGTGAGATTCATATATTTGAGCTTAAAGAACGTTTTCTCAAACTTCCATTATTTTTATGTTTTCCTTTAGATTTTTTTTCATCATCTAAGTTTTCCAAGGTCTTAGATGAACCGGGATTATTGTGAGAAACCAGATGTTCTGTCCATAATAATTTTTGAACAATTTTTAAGGGGTTCTGGCGTGCGTTACAGATGCCAAAAGCAAGTTTTCTAAAGAAATTTCCCATAGGGAAAATTTTTAAGGATCAATCAAACACAAACTTATTAGGTTTATAGTGTTTGCCTGCTCTGATACCAATTGAAAATGCGGGGGTCTAACAACCACACCCAACAATTCGTTTGGAAATCTGAGAGGACTTACTCCAATACACTTTCTAGAGAATCAACTAGACAGTCAGACTCAATCTAGAATAAAGTATATCAAAGAGTGTAACATCTCTAACTCTTAATTCAATCCGCAATCAGCAAATAGAAATATGCGAGCCCGATTGAATATAAGAGGAGTAAACTTGAACGGTACCAAAGACCAATGTTCAAGTGTCAATCAATGTAAGTCAACAACCAAAGATTGGATATTCTAATTGATTGATCTTAACGCACAACCTGTGATATTTCAATTACATAACAAAATATAATGCGGAAAAGAAATAGCACAGAAACCAGAATTTTGTTAACGAGGGAAACCGCAAATACGAGAAAACCCGGGACCTAGTCCGGTTTGAACACCATACTGTATTAAGCCGCTACAGACACTAGCATACTACCAATTAACTTCGGACTGGACTGTAGTTGAACCCTAATCAATCTCACGCTGACTCAAGGTACATTTGCACTCCTTACGTCTCTGATCCCAGCAGGATAGTATGCAATTGATTCCCTTAGCTGATCTCACCCACAACCAAGAATTGCTACGACCCAAAGTCGAAGACTTGCTAAACAAATCTGTCTCACACAGAAAAGTCTATAGGATTGAATATATTTGTCTCCCACAGTAATACCCAAGAGTTTTTGTTCCATCTTTTGATAAATCAAGGTGAACAAGAAACAATTGATAAACCAGACTTATTGAAAAAGCGGGGGTCCAACAACCACACCCAATATTTCGCTTAGCAATATGTATGGAAAAACTCCAATATACTTTCTAGAGAATCAACTAGACAGTCAGACTCAATCTAGATAAAAAGTATATCAAAGAGTTAATATCTCAATCTCTCGATTTGATCTATACTCGAGCAAATAGAAATCTGCGAGTCTTTATCAAATACTAGAGAGATAACTTGGATGGTACCAAAGACCAATATCCAAGTGTCAATCAATTTAAATCAACAACCAAAAGGTCGGATATTCTAATTTATTGAACAATGCACAACCTGTGATATTTCAGTTATAAAGATAAACAATATAATGCGGAAATAGAAATAACACAGACACCAGAATTTTGTTAACGAGGAAACCGCAAACGCAGAAAAACCCCGGGACCTAGTCTAGATTGAACACACTGTATTAAGCCGCTACAGACACTAGCCTACTTCAAACTAACTTCAGTCTGGACTGTAGTTGAACCCCAATCAATCTCACACTGATCCAAGGTACAATTATGCTCCTACGTCTCTGATCCCAACAGGATGCTACGCACTTGATTCTATTAGCTGATCTCACCCACAACTAAGAGTTGCTACGACCCAAAATGGAAGACTTTAATAAACAAATCTGTATCACACAGAAAAGTCTACAAAATAGATAAATTTGTCTCCCACAGAAATACCTACAAGTTTTGTTCCGTCTTTTGATAAATCAAGGTGAACACGAACCAATTGATAACCCGAACTTATATTCCTGAAGAACATCCTAGTATTATCAATCACCTCATAATAATCTTAATAGACGCGGCGAAAGAAGATATTGTGGAATCACAAACGATGAGACGAAGATGTTTGTGACTAATTTTATATCTTTCCTATCAATCTCAAGCCAATCTTTGCGATTGTACTCGTACGATAAAAACAACAAGATCAGATCACACAACTACAAGAAAGTAGTATCGGTCTGGCTTCACAATTCCAATGAATTCTTTAAGTCGTTAACCTGGTTTTCAAGAAGAAACCTAAGGTTAAAGGAGAATCGACTCTAGCTAATACAACTAGTATCACACGGAAGGTGTGGGGATTAGGTTTCCCAGATTGCTAGATTTCTCCCTTATATAGTCTTTCAAATCGGGTTTGCAATCAATGTTAGCTTGGTAACAAAGCATTCAATATTCATCGTTAGATGAAAACCTGATTAGATTCAAGCTAATATCTTTCAACCGTTAGATCGAAAACTTAGCTTGTTACACACAAATGAAATGGATGTTTCTAGGTTTGTGTAACCATACACAAACATGTACATTTGTTGGTTCAACAATAGTTAACCAAATGGTTAGCCATATGAGCACTTTCATATCAACCATATTCTTCTTCACCATAACTAGTTCAAATGAATCAAATGAACTAGTTAGAGAGCTGTTCAATTGCAAGAAAATCTTATGTAACTACACAAGACACAATCGAAGCAGAAACGATTTGATTCAATCGAATCGGTTCATGAACTATATAGCCCGGTTTGCATTTTGCATTCCTTAGTTAATATTAATAAGTTTATAAATAATCGTATTTAGATATAACCATCTTAACTTCGCAGACTTAGTTCACGGACTTAAGTTCCCTAAGGAGTTCTCAAACTCCAAAGATATTTTCTCGGTCGAGAACTTCCGCGATTCATGACTGAGTTCACGGCTCTTGTTCCGATTCTCTTGATCAACAAAGTTCGCAAACTTCGGTTCAAGGAATAAGGACTTATACATATATGTGTTGCCACACAATGATTATATCCACCATTGGTTATATAATCTAAACTCTCATTTCAATCATTGAAACATTCTTAGAGGACGTTATATAGTTGTTATTCACAAACCATTTTTCGTCAAAGCAATTTTCAAAGTGATTGAAACATAACATGACTTTCGTCACTAGGTAAATATATGAACTTGGCTAAAGCGAAAGCTTACCAACACATATATCGAGAAATAGATAGGCGATTTAAACTCGGCTAGAAATAACAAATGTGTATAATCAAAGTCTATATAGCAAAACGACTTTTGTCTCAAGATAGGAGATAAATAGACTTTTGAGTGATAGATAAGTTCAAGTCTCCACATACCTTTTAGTCGATGAAGTTCCACCAGTTCCTTGAGTAGTTCTTCGTCTTGTATGATGATCGCCATGGAGTTCTTGAGCTCAATTACACTTTCTATCCTAGTCCGAGACTTAGCTATAGTAGACAAGAAATCAAGACGTATAGTTTTGATCACTAACATTGACAAAAATGTTTGAGATAGCAACGCATGTGATCGCTGTCGTAAGTGTCAAAAATAATTTCACTTTCTTACTCACTAAATATAAATGAAGTACAAGGTAAGGAAGAGTTCGTTTCCACAGAGAGGCAATTGTTGTTATGCGATTTTCAGTTTCTAAGGTAACTAGGGGGATGTTTGTTGTTTTAGCGAAATACTAAAGTAAAAATAAAATAAAGCAAAGCAAATAATTGGAATAATCAATAGAGAGAAGATATTGGTCACGGGATAATATCATTCACAAACATGTATTATCATCAATGATTAGAATTGGTATTTTAATCTCTCATTTACTAAAAGTCCTAGGATACCTTGATCGCAAGAATACCCCACTAATTCCCTGATTTCATCACAACCACATTAAAAGATGTATATGTGAATTCTTCCTAGAAAGAAACCTAAAGTGTAAAAGCACAATTAGATTTAACTCCCTAAAAGCAATAAGTTCTATGGAATAAGACTAATCAATGCAAACGAATGTGTAAAAGCACTAATCCGTTTTAACAAAAGTTATGATTCACTTGTGACTAGTAGGATATATCACTACAAGCACTACCCACAATTATGCTACTTAGAATCAGGGATAAACAACTTTTTCGTATTGAAAACCTTAATCTAGCAATAGAGATGAAAGTAAATCGGATTGATTAGGACTCAACCAAACAAACAATCAAATCATATAACACTATTAATTGTGAATCACAAATAATAAAATATTGAGACAAAACTAATTCATTGAATCATATAACATATTGAGAAATCAACTTTATCCCATAACCAATAATAATTGTTTAGCTACTCATAGCTATGGAGTTCATCATAAAAATATTAATTAAAAAGAAGAAGATGAACAAAAGCGGCTCTCTCCAAGTTCCAAGAAATAATATGTGATAATCCCAAAGTTGTAGAAGACTTTCCTTTAAATAGCTCTCTTGTTTCCAAAATTAGGTCTAGTCTTCAAAGTCCATTAGATGAATATCCACCAAGCCCATAAGTGAGAAAAACCCATGTAGAAAATATGCCCAAAAATATGTCGCCGGAAAACTGGTATTGTGGTCGGAACTTGGCCGGAAAAGTCGTCGGCAAGCATCTTAGGTGACCGGCAAAGTCCACCCGGTCACCGATCAACGAGTCAATCGGGTCAAGTCAACTCAGTCGAGTCACTGAGTCAAACCGGGTCAAACACCGAATCAGATGACTCAACTCAGCAGTCAGACCTGAGTCAGTCAACTCAGCTGAGTTAGAGCCTAATTGGTTTGCCAGGACAAATTTTTATGTTGCACCAGGATGGTGCATCGCCACTTTACTTCCAGCCATAGTGGCCTGCACCTTCTCACTAAATTCTGCAGCTCAACTTGCCAATCCTGCAAGTGACTACCCCATGCCAATCAACACCAGTAGTACTAACTTCATCTTGTAGCTTCTTTGAACACAACCATCAACATTTCATGTTCACCTGCAAAATATGTTCAGCTACAACCATTATTCTCTCCCTGTTCTTCATATCTCTCTCAATTTATAACCTGAAGATTCAATGGCTTGCAAACCCTGTAAACCAGCGCCACCATCTCTTTCTGTAACCCTGGCAACTCTCTTTCGATTACAACAGCAGTCTCATATGGCAGCCATCTCCACCTGAACCAACACTGCCATCAACTCATTGCCACCATCTAACCCTAGTTCACTTCCTTGTAGCTCCACCAGTGCCCTACTTCAGACCTTGCAGCTCATCTGCAATCCATTGCAACAACAACAACTCAAGCAAGCCATTTCCATGTAATACTGCAACACATACTCATTTCAATTCCTACAATGACCACATTACAACCTACAATTTTAGCTCCTGGCTCGACCGCACTGTCACAACAAACTTGACTCTCTACGACACCGCAACTCAAGACTACCTAGCATCTTCTTCACTCCCTTTAGGATAACAACCACCACCGCCGCATTCATCCTTGCAGCTATCTCCATCCTTAAGCACCAAAGCAATCACCAACTTCACAAAGATAATCAGACACAACCAAACTCCATCTGAGCTACCATTACATATGACAGCAGATCCAGTGCCATTTGAGCCTTGCCTTTAATCGGCAGCCTATCTATAGCTTTATTTTCCAATTGCAAAGACCAACAAGCATAAAGAACACCAGCTTGCACAAAGAATTCAACCCCATGCTAGCACCACTACTTCCAAGTCAAACCATCAACATCTTTTGCTATTCAACACACATAACTTCTATCTCAAGCTCCATTCTGCTCTTCATAGCATCTGTAATTTATTCGTAATTCTCCATTCCAACTCTGAGTCAGCTTCCAATTTTCATCTCCATGAATCTCGCCTCCAACCCAAGCGGCCATTAGAGCAACATCTCTACCAAACTGCTCAAATCTCATCTTCAAACTCGCTTGCATCTCCATTCCCGCACCGCAACTATACCGACTCTAGCTCAACCGCACTACCAATACCACCAGTTCTCATTCCATTATCCTTTCCACCTTCATGAATCCACCTGCCTTGGAACTCATTAAACCCCAATCTCAATTCAACCACAAACCCTAGAACAACTCCAATCGAATCATTTCTCTGCCTGAAACCAAATCCGATGAGAACCCAAGTCTTAACTACTTCTATGCCATTATATCCTCACCTGCATCTCCATTACCAACCTCAGCTGCTTCAATGAGCATCAACCACTTCTTCCCCTAGAAATATCAATTCTTTATTCCCATTTCTCAATCGAGTCCCAATCTAAACTGAACTTGAAATCTCCAATTTCTGTTGAAACCCTAACTTCCAGTACATCACAAAATCAATTTCATCCTTCAATTAGAGCAAAACCCATATCTCGATTCCATCAATCTCTTCTTGCTCAAACCCTAACTTCTTCCATCACCAACAACAAGATTCAAACTCTTGTTCTCGACTTCTCTATTTCCTAAACGTAGTTCATCTAATTCTCCAACTGTTTCGATCTCCTCTCAAAATTCATCAACTATAACTCTCAGGTGCCTCCATTTATTGCTTTCATCTTGGTTTTAGACAGAACAGCAATGATGAGAGACTTGTTTTCTCTCTGAATTTTAGGGCTATGTAGGAAATAATGGAAGTGGATATATCCACTCAAGTGGAATGGATAGGGGTTCCCAAAATAATTCTAGGCACCCATAAAGAGGATAAGGGCCAACCAACGATGTATTTTCCTTACTTCTCTAGACTAAGTTTGCAATAGTTGGCTTGTCCGGACTCCGCTCCCAAAGAGCAATTGCTTGTGAGATGACGCTTTTTCCCTTTTTGACTCAATTTGAATGATTTCCGCTTCTTTTCCTCCGTGCGACTCCAGCGTACCTAATAACTCAAAAACACACGTAAAGTACATAATTCACAAGAAAAATAACAAAGAAAGCGTAACTACTAGATAGTAAATTAGGTGTTTTAGACACCTATCGATTCCCCACACTTAGACTTTGCTAGTCCTCGAGAAAATCAAACAAAACAATTCTAAAGAATACATACAACTCTGTGTCGTCGAGGCTACGTTACTCTTAGCATAAATAACAAGCCTTTGAACCCCTAGGTGTCCCTAGTGGACGAGTTATAGTCTCGTGAGGGTTTACTATAGATATACCCACAAAACCTATTTTTCCAACTTACTAGTTATCCGTAATAATAGCATCCAACGCGCTAAGAAGACATAGAAATTCTGCACACTAGTCATAAGAAGTTAGACACATAAATGAACATAATCTCATCCTTAAGAGTTGAGAGAGAAATAACCATCCCTTCTCGAAAGAAATTCGAGTTCGGAGTGATCAAAAGTCTCGACTCTGCCTCACAAGAAAGGGTTTTATGAAGTTGCTCTCAATAATAAATAGCTTTTTATGGGTCACACATGTGTCCAGGTAGGAATGAAGAGAGAATCCTGTGACACGTTGAATGGTAGGAAAGTAAAAACCCTCCGAAGTATTTTAAAAACCCACATCTTTTATTCATTTTGAAAACCCATTTTTCTGACGATCTCTACGAAAGGAAATCAACCACTTAACGAAGGTGGGAATATGCTTACTTACCTCGTTATCCGTTCGGGCGTGCAAGCTAGCACCACTCTCACAACATCCATAAACGTCTTCGGTCTTCAATCCAGTATCTTCATCTTCGTCTTCGGTCTTCAACTCTTGATGATAACTCTTGAACATCGTAGAATCTTGACAATATGATTCTTTCCTCTAATTCCTTATTGCTTGAAACTTTTTTTATGGATATTTCTTCTTCCATTGGCTTTATTGAAAGAATACAAAACTAAAAACGAACTATACAAACCCAAAATATGATACAATGAATTTTTCTTGTCTCTTTTTTTTTATATATATTTTTTTTTCTTTTTTTTTTGTATGAGACAAGAAAAATAAAACAAATACAAAATAAAAACGAAATAAAACAATAAAACTAGTAATGAACCTAAAAAAAATTTCTCTTGTCTCTATTTTTTTTTTCTTTTTTTCTTTCATTTCTTTTTTTTTTTTTTTTTTTGTTTTGTTATATTGAGACAAGAGAAAGTAAAATAAAAATGTAAGTACAAAGGCCATGGTGTAAGTACTTTACCGCTTGATTCTTCACAACTTATATATCTTGATATCATAAACTTCTCGAACTCTCATCTTGATAATCTTCACTGTTGTATAATAGTCTTCAACTCATAAAAATTCTGCTCCTTGTTTTGTTGCTATACCTGAATCTGAAATCTGCTCATGTCTCGCACTGTTGCTTGTAAACCTTGAACGTCTTCAACTTTCCTTCAAATTTGTGATGCTCCTCTTGGTGTTTCTATGGA
>JAJJWW010006794.1:0-18201 GCA_023531295.1 Papaver armeniacum
TAAATACTTTAACCCGGTCAGGTATGGATGGAAATTTCCATAATTTTAACATCTCCCAAGAATTAGTCAGGTGCTCTGAAATATCTGAAAACCATGGTCTGTCAGGAAAAAAAAAAAAACTACAATGCCATTTGCCGATTCAGTGGATATAACATTAAAGTTTACTCCCTCCGTTTCAAAATAAACTACATTACCATTTGATATCAGTCCACCTCAGCAGTTATTCAAAGTCAACGTTGAAGGAAAAAAAATAACAAAAGGGCAGCGAGGTAATAAAATGAGATAAAATAGAATTAAATTCTCTATCTAGATCAGTTGGTACAGTGCAACCCTTTGGTGCGAATCTGAAGACTTTTCTTCACCCAGTGGCCACTACAAATATGAATCCCATTCTTTACCACTTTTAATCATCTCCTCTTAAGACTTTTCTCCCTCTCTCTCATTTCTCCTTTTTTTTCTTCTTCTTTACTCCCACTCTCAATTCTCTAATCCTCATAGCCAAAATCTGTTCCATAATATATTCTCCACTACCATGTATTCACCACCAAATCATCATCAACAACATCGCCAACCAGGTGTTGGATTAGCTCGTTACGTTTCAGCTCCTGGATCATTCTTATCTAACATCGTTGATTCAGTCATGGGATCTGGTGATGAAGATTTCACAAACGGATCACAAAATCATCACATAACTCACCAACATCAACAACAACAACAACAACAGCAAAATCAACTACATCATTACTATTCTAATGGTAATTCTTCTACCATGTCATCGAATGAGTCATCTCTAGCCGATTTGAAACCGATGTTTCAAACCGATTCAAGAGCTTATAATAACAATGGAAACGCCACCACTACTGCTACTACAACTACAGCAAGTAATGGTGGTGGTGGTGATCTTCAGAGATCTTATGGTATGAATCAAGTAGCAGCCGCCGCTGGCAATTCTTCATCTTTGCTTCGTCATAGTAGCTCTCCAGCTGGATTTTTTAACCATCTTATGGTTGATAACGGTTAGTATTTCAATGCTTTTCCCATTTCAATCCATAATTTTATCACTGATTGGTCTCTGTTTTCCTTGTTGAATTATGATTTTCTTCAATTTTACTTCAGCTCCAAACTGTTACGATACTGTTTGTCTTTTTTTTTTTTAATCACGAAATAACGGTTTTAGCTCCAAACTGTTACATTCTTAATCGTGAAAAACAGTTGAAATTGGTAACTAGTTAGAAAAAGCGATGATGGTGGTTGGTTGTTGGAGTAGTCTGTGTGCGTTCTACTTTTTGGTGTGCTAGATCTAGAGATAAGCTGTTTTTGACGGTTGGAAATAATTCTAGCAAGAAAAACTAGATAATCCAACGGATGAGAATATCCAGTGAACTTTTATAAGTGTCGGTACAGGGAGTCTGACAGAACTAAATAACTAGATTCTTTGTCCGTGTGGGTCCACTAAGAATCTGTTCTATTTATTTATAGTAATAATTTGCTGGATTTTTATATGGTTATCTGTGGATATGAACTCACGAGTCCACGTATACATGGCCCACCCGAAAGTGCCATGAATTGAGTCCATTTTGGCATCTACGTGTGTGGATGCACTTTTTTTTAGTCATGGGACCTACATACCCTTTCTCACCGTGTGTTTTGGGAAGACTTTTTCTCATCTATTTTCACAAATTTTCTGGACTGACCTTCCATTTAGACTCCACAAAAATCTAACAGATACAATTAAATCCGAGTGTGCACCCCTTATTTTTCCTGGGTGGATGCGCCCACCTTATATGTGTATGTGCGGTTTTTGGGTTGTTTACATGGATAGTCTACCCAGAAGCATAAGTGTTTCCGAGGTTCAATTTCTGAAGTCATGGCAAAGTTTTTATTGCCTTTAGAAGTTGTTGAGACTAGAAGTTATTTAAGGTCAATTTATTGGAGATGCAAATTTCATTTACGGATTAGTAGTAGGTCTATATGTTAGTATCCTGACATGACATATGTGGCGAAACCAAGATCGAAGGTACGAGAGGACAAAAAAAAATCCATTTGAAAACAAACAATGCATAAAGATAATGTCAAAAGGATTTTGTGAAAATATACGTAAATAGACTTTGGGAGTAGTCAATTGGCAAATTGAGGCTCTACTGTGAATGAGAGCAATTGCCTTCACTTGTGAATTGGCTCATAAAGGATGTTTATGCATATTTTTACCGAAATCCTCTTATATTATCATTTTATTCATATCTTAGTCCCTACACATCACAATGGTATTGTTTTTTGTCCCCTCTTACCTTTAATCTTTGTTACGTCTGTGTTTAGTATGACCCACTTGTTAAGCAGAGCATCATGGTTAGTCATTTCTTAGCAGCCATATCCCTTGGAATGATCTTCCTGTTCTGATAACTTTGGATGACTTACTGGTATTTGATTTCTCTTACTGGTATTTGACTTCTAAAGTTACATTTTCTTCATTGAATTCTATGAAATGAGTATTGGTAAGTGTTGCTTGAATCCATTTAAACTGGAGATGTGATAATAAAAGTCCTACACTCCTACTTGATTATTGATAGTCTTTGTTCAATGATGCACTAGAGCCAATCTGCCTGGGTTAAGGTCAAGAAAATTGGCCCATCAGATAAACGAAGTTAACATTATGGTTCACCAAACTTTGACTCGCCAGACGGTGAACAAACCCGTTGTCACCTGATTATGCAAAAGTACATGTGCAAGCTACAAAAAAACGCTGATACTTAGTACTAGAAGTTTGAATATGTTTTGCTGATGAAGCGTTAATCCCTTTCATGTCAGGCTTTTCAATTTCAAATGGAGCTGGAGGAGGATATACAAAAGCTGGTACTAGCACTATAGGCCATGGAAGACTAAAAACTCAATTGAGCTTCACACAAGATTCACTTTCACAAATCTCCGAAGTGGGGAGAGTGTCGCAGGCGGTAGTTCCGATGAGGGTTTCACAGTGGGCACGTGGGACGATGCAATCAATTTTTCTAATGCTGCAAACAAAAGAGCTAAAAACAACAATGGAGATGTTATGAACATGAGCGATTTAGAGTCACAGTCTTTGGTACATAACTTAAACTTTTAACGTGTTATTTCTTGCTCTACAAATTACTTCACAATTCCATATTTCCCTTCACAATATGCATGGATTGATAATTTTAGTTTTGTTTTGGGTTTCAGTTTAATCTTCCACGGTATCAAAGTGATTCCGTTCAGTGCAAAACTCGGGCTAGAAGGGGTTTTGCTACTCATCCACGAAGTATTGCTGAAAGGGTACGTAAATAAGTTATAAGTTAAACTCTAATTATGGACGATTTGTTTCACTGATCCATTTATGTTCATGTGAGCCTAAATTATTGATGCTTTGTATGTAGGAAAGAAGAGGTAGAATTAGCGAAAACTTGAGGAAACTACAAGAGCTTGTTCCCAACATGGATAAGGTAACTCCTATAAAACCTTATTTTTGTTTTTGAATGCTGTTCGTGTATATAATACAACCACGTTGATGTTCAATTGAAGTGTTTTTTCCTTTTCGGTTGGTACGTCATGAACAACTTTTTGTTCCTGAGTCCAGGTGATACTGGTGAGTCCGGTGAGTCCAGGTAAAACCTTAAAGTATAGGGATGGCTATGAAATTAAGAACCCACAAGCACAGTTCCAAAATAATTTTAGGAAAACAAAAGCTTGTTCAAACATTGTGGTCACCTTTATAGAGGTTCTTTTACGATAACTGATCAAGATGCGGCAAAAATTATGCCTGTAGACTCCAACCATTAACCTTCTCTAAGATCTTTTAAAACCAAACTCCTGTCAAATGATCCAGGATAGATCTAGTCCAAACTGGCCTCGATTGGAGTCCTTACAATATGAATTGTAGTTTTTATCTCTACATTAAGATAGGTTGACTTGTTTTATATTCTCTGCTTAATGTACCTCTAAATTCTGTTGCAGCAAACAAGCACTGCAGATATGTTGGATTTGGCAGTGCAACACATCAAAGGACTCCAAGGAGATGTTCAGGTATGCTACAAAAGTACACCCTATTTCAATGCATACAAATCGATAAAAGGGCCCTGATTATTTATTTACATTGTTTGCCTCAACTGCAATATGCTCCACCAAACACATGAAAAGAACCCTCTTTTTATGCCCCAATGTCCCTAGCTACTTTTTATGGTGACATGGGGCAGTGGTATACTTAAATGGTTTACGTTGCAAACTTCAGTTATGGAAAAACCAGCTTTTCGATTTAAGTGTATACTATTTGCCTAACATAAACTGTTTTTTGCAGAAACTAAACAAAGATCTTGAAGGATGCTCCTGTGAATGTAGAAAATCAACATAACGTGCTAACAAGAGGAGATCTAGCTAAAACATCTGATCAGTCCCAATGAAGATGTGAGAGTGACAGACAGATGTTCTTAGATGGAGAATTTCAAAGAAATGAAGCTTTTGAAAATATATCCCATTGCCACTTGAAAAGCACATCTGATTTGTCAATTCTCTCTTGTACATACTGAAGATATCTCGTATCATCTTCTTCTTTTTTTGTCAACTAGTATTGTTCTAGATCAAATGGGTGGGTAGGGTGATTGGTGTATCTTGATTTATAAACTAGATCTTTTTCTCATTTTTGTTTGGCTTTTTTGTTGTATCAGGAGGAAGTTAATTTGTAGAAAAATTCTGTTTTCCATTGTTAGTTTTCTCAGTGTAATAATTTTTGTAAGTGCATCTATGGGGAAGGTTGAGATTGGTGGTCTTTTGCAGAAGTTAAAATGTCATCGTCTGGTACCAAATTACTTCGTTCTCTGCCTTCTAATCTGTAAGGTAATCTAATCAACCTGCAGCTCGAGTTCACAAAACCTTAACTTTAGCAGCTTTGCCCGTGTAGTTGCGCGAAATCTCACAACTACACCCTTAGTAAAATCTATGAAACAATTTAAGAAACCATAATGAAAATCTCAAGAACTTTTATTAAAATCTTAGAACAAGTACAAAGATATGAGAAAACCCTAACTTCGGGAGCAAAAAACTTTCTCTCTCCTAAATATCTTGTCTAAGCTCACTAAAAAGATCTCTCCTCTCTGCAAGGGCACTCGGCTCCTTACATAGTGGAAGACAGCTAATAAAGCCCTTAATTTCGGATCTGACGCGCGTCAATGACGCATAGACTTTATCATTACCGCACGGTTTCTTCATTGCCGCGTAGATCTTCACACCTTTCTCGTGATCTGGGTGACGTCATCTGGTTCGTCATCTTGGATATGTTTTGTGCGTTCGTGTTCGCTTACCACCAAAGGATTCACTTCGCATGCTTAATGAGTGTGCGGTATTTTGTACCCACATTTTGCCTCTTCTCATATCGTTCTTTTGGTAGAGAGAGCGGTATGAGAAACTCTAGTTCATTGTTTTGCCGCACCAGTTCATCTTTTCGTATTCTTTCCGATGTGATTTCGGCTTAACCGTCTACACGTGTTGACTTTCTTCCTTTTCAACCGGCACGTCTTGATTTAACCGGTTACCTCTTTTCCCTATTTATTGACTGCGGTGAGGAGAGATAATTTTTCTCTTTTTTATTTTCCTTCTTCTCTACAAATCTTCTTCGTCTTCTTCCTCCCAAAGTCTTCATCCTTCATCCTTTCAGAGATTTTGCCGGTGTTGTTCTTCTTTAAACCTTATGGATTCTCATTCAAGGTTAGTGTATCATTGATTTGTTTTCCTTTCTTTTGAATTTTGAACTGCCATTGTTGATCTGCTACTATTCTCTTTATTCCCATACTGGTTTCGTTGCAGCAAGAGTTCTTCCTCTGGTAATATTCGTATTACATTTTCAAACCCTAAATCTTCTTCGAGCTTTAAAGATGATGAATCTTGCAAGAGGAAGCCTTCGCATAACAAGGTACTAAGAAACACTTTCTTTTCTTTAAAACAATATTGTTGCCTCTGTTTCTTATCTGCGTTGTTCTTCGAAGGATGCTGAGAGCGAAATTGATGGAGAGAAGAAGAAGAAGGTTAAGAGAGTTCGCAAAGTCCCCACGATCAATACTTCTATTGTCATCCTAGAGCTTACCTATAAACCCCGTCATGAACAACGGGCCCCTCCTAATGTCATTATTGACGCTTCCTCACAGGGCGTTGTTGCCTCAGCTTCTTTGGATGCCTCTGCGTCTTCAAAGGAAACCCCCGCTTCTGAGGAAGCCGCTTTGGTAGATCATGTTGTTATCTCTTCTTCTGAAAAGGTGACCGCACCAGTAGTGGATACCACCGTTTCCACCTTTGTGAATATTCCTGCCTCAGCGAATATTCCCGCATTAGTGAGAGATACAGCCACTCACGTTTCAAAGGATATCGCTTCTTCTGTGATTACTCCTTCTCCTTCTAAGGTTACTTCTTCCTCTTTGGAGGCTGCCTCTGCTGATAAGGGGGTCTTTGAAGGGGTAGATTCTGCTACCCAGACTTTATCAGATATCATTAATGCCACTCGCTCATCCATTAATGATCCTGCTAAACTTCGCATTTGTGATGCTCTAGGCAAGCTGTTATATGACTCTCCACCAGACAAGTCAACTAGGAGCGAAATCTTCTCACAGCTGGATCCAAGCGTCAATCTTGCTTTTGATATCTTGGTGAGTACTCTTTCGCTTACACTTTTCTATTTATGCTATTTTATCGCGTCTTTATGTTTGTTTTATTTCTTCCTTAGGAATCTCGTCGCCGCCTGGTCCAAACTGAGGGATTCTCTGAATCTAGTAGTACTATTCTAGAGCTTTCTCGTCAGAATACCAAGTTAAAGGGAGAACTCCAAGCTGAATTTCTTGCATCTGAAAATCTCCGCAACAAGAATCAAGAACTTTGAGGTGTGTGTATCTTCCTTTTATTAATCATTTAAAAGAAATTTGTACTTGCGTCCATATTTTGAGTTTCTTCGTGCATATGTTAAGACTTAAATCAGAAGCGCGTTATGGAAAGATTTAGCTATCAATTTTCTGCTGAAGATGCTCGCGCGGATAATGAGAGATTGCAGAGTCAAATAGATCAATTAGTTAATAACCATTCATACTCACTTGATCAGATTGAGAATCTAAAAAATGAGAATCTTTATTTAGCTAATCAAAATGAATTTCTGGGCTCCCAAGTATCCCATCTTTCTGGATTGTTGCATAGCGCTGATTTAAGACATCAAACTCTATCAGATGAAAATCAGGTCTTGACCGCAGAGAAGCGGTCTTTTTTAAAGAAAGAGGCGAAGTTTACGCGCCAATATCTTATTCTCCAGAAGATTTGTAATGATCAAGAGGAATCTCTTCGCATGTTGAGAAGTCAACATGATGAGTCTATGAAGAAATTAGTCTTAGAGAATGAAAATATCATCCAGAGCAAGATAAATTTGACCGTGAAAACGAATAAACTTCGAGAACAATATACACAGTTAAAGGTGTCACATGACATCCTGGTGAAGGAAAATGCTTCTCTTTCTGAAGATGAAAAGAAGATTCGATCCCGTCTCCAAGGTTTAATTGGTGATGATTTTGATAAGGTTATGGAGGATAAGAAAAGTAGTGGTCTCGCTTTATCTCAATACCTCATTTCTCAGAGGGAAGGTAGTCACATTGAGCTGACTGCCTTAGTTTACTTGTGTTTTTTAATTGCTTGTATCTTGTAGCTGCGAAATTGTCGCCCTGGTAATAATTAAATGTCTTTTTTTGCAGAATCTGAGAGGTTGTACCAATCTACCATCTCCAAGTTGAGGTCTGATCTGGCTAAGGCTCTTAGAGAACGTGGGAGACTTTCAGTAGCACTTTACTCTTCCCGAGATAGAGCAAATAGGAGAGGTGTGTGTATCTTGAAAGCTTGATGGGGGTTTCCATAGAGAACACTAAGAAGAGTTCCGCACGAGAAGCTCACATTAAGGCTCAAACTCTCGCAGACCGAGTTTGCCTCAATAACTCACTTCCTCTGTTATATGTGGAGCCTCTCGATGTAGATGAAGACGAGAAGCTTCCTGAGCCTGACAGTGGAGAGGATAAAGGCGGAGAAACTCTCCTTCTAGAGGATCAACCTGAAAAGGATGGATCTGGTGGTGTTCTTTCCAACACTGAGGTTGATGTTGAAGTATCTGCACCAAATCAAGACGTGCCTTCAAATGATGCTTAGTTTTTCTTTTTCTCTAGTCTTTTGTGCGTCTGAATATGGATTTTTTGCTATGTATTTTTGAAGCACACTTCTATTTATGCTACTTTTGTATAAGATTTATCTCTAACAAGGAGAATAATACCTCTCTTATGTTATTCCCATACTTGCCTCTATTATTCGCCTTGTTTGAGATACTTTTTATTCCCTCATCGTGCGGTTATATCCGTGCGTCACTTAATCTTTAAGTATTTTGTGTCTTTTGTTGCTTCTTTGTGCATTACTTTCGAGTTTCTTCCTTGCAAAATAGAAATCGTTATATTTTGAAGTAATCTTAGGGTTTTATATTGAGGTTTTATTGAGCCCCCCTAGTTAGAGGTCTTATCATCCTCGCCCCTATCTTTGTCTTAGGATATTATTGTGCGGCAAAATCGCAAGCGGTCATCACCCTTTCAAGTAATGACCCATTGATCTTGCCTTATCATTTCTTGTATTTTTGCCTCTGCAGGATGTATGGATACGTTAATACGACAAGTCTTATTACTCCCGTGAGTAAAATCCTCATGATATTAACGTCTTTGACACAATTCGGCTCCCTAATGGAGGGTGCTCCTTATATTCCCCCTAATTGCCCCTTTAAGGAAGCTTACCACTATCGGGTTAGGGTGGGCTCTTCCCATCCAGTGATGCAACAATCAGTTGTGTTTGCGGTCTCTTATACCTCCGCCGATATGGCTTATGGTTACGAGACCGCACCATAAGTAGGGTTTCTTAAGGACCGAGTGCATCATAGTCAGGACTTGTCAAGAGCGGCCAGGTACGCTCCAGACGCCCCATGCACTCTTGACTCAACCGTGTACCTTGGCGCCCTGATCGAGTTTCTGCACTCCTTAGGAGAGAACTTCTTACCTTAGTCTTTCGACTAAGGCACTATGCTGGATGGGCTTTTATTTCACCCCAAATCTCTATGACTCAGGCTCCAGGGTCGGTGTAGCTTTCACCCGAGTCATGCTAACTAGGTTTTCCTCAATTATGACGCCCGTTAGGTCTTATTATTGCCTCTTGCTGTTATGCGAACTAGGGTGCACGTCACAATTGGATGCCTAGCCTCCCTAGTTAGAGGTTTTACTTCTAGTGCCTTCTATTAAGGTCTTATTATAAGGTCTTATTTTTGCCTTTTTCTTATATGAAAATTTTAGATATATATAAAGAAGCAGAATTTTTCATTTTCATTCATACGCTTGATTGGTACAACTCTGATGTCTTCTTTCTTCATTTATTCGCTTACATAATAACTTGTTCAACTCTGTCCGCGTTTGTGCATCATTAAGTTCGCTCGCTAATTATTTTCTCCCGATGTATGATAACTGCCGCATGACTTACGGATAATACTTATTTAAATATGTTCTATTCCATGGGTGTTCAAGCATGCGCCCGTGTTACTCCCTTCACAATCCATTAGTTCATACGCCCTATTTCCAACAACTCTTTTGATTATATAAGTTCCATCCCATGTCTTCTCTAGTTTTCCATCTCCTCCTTTCTGATAGGGCGGTATTTCTCTTAAAACTAGTTCTCCTGGTTGGAATTCTATTTCTTTGACGCGCTTGTTATACTCTCTGGCTAGTCTCCTATGGTAATTCTCCATATGTTGTAGGGCAATTTCTCTGTTTTCTTCTAAATCATCAAGCTTTGCCAAGATCAAGTCTGTGTTTAAGTTTTTCTCCCATGCTTCTTTCTTCGTTGTGGGTATGATGACTTCAGTTGGTAGTACCGCTTCTACTCCATATGTTAAACAGAAGGGTGACATTCATGTAGATTCTCTCCGCGTCGTTCTGTATATGTACTTGTTCGCACCATCCTTTATTGTGTCCTTCTAGCTTTTTCTTCAATATATGATTGATGCGTGTCGTAACCACAACAAATTAATTAATACTTTACTACCTAATTAACTAGTAATATAGGGTAGTCAAGGTCGATCCCACGAGGAGCACGAGATTCTAGTTGTAAAAATTGTCACGAAAGGGGGGGTGTAAAAAGCAAAAATAAAAATAAACAAAACAATTAAAAGATAAAGTTGAAAGCAATAAGAGAGACAAGATCAAGGAATCCTTCTTCGTTGCAAAACAATGATTAAAGTTATGTTCTCTTCTACTTGTTATTAGTCACAGATTATCACCAACCGTAGGATAGCAGTCCGCTTAGCTAGCCCCAAAATCCCTAATTTCACCGAGTAACAGTCCGCTTAGTTATCGATTCTATTCAAAAAGAACCACCACCGAGGTCCGCTTACAAGATGTAATTCCCAGAATGCATTAAGATTTATGAATTTAGGTTTAGTACTAGTAGTTAAACTCGGCCGCTTGGTTCACTTTCTAGCGTTGTTTCTACACACAATTGCTCCACGGAATCCCTCCGCAAGGTCTCGTGTTTGCTACTTATGTAAAGAGTCAAGAAACGATTACTTATCTCCTAACTTTCACTAGCTTTAGATCAAATTAACAAATCAATTTAGTTGGCCACCTAAACAATCTATCAATCAATCATGAATGTCTTTAAGATCACTCCTATTAGTAAAAACAAACGATAATCATGTGAAAAACTTCAAGATAGAATTGAAACAAAAACTCAAATCATATGTTTAAAAACTAGGAATTCATCCTCAATCAATAAAATTAGCTACTCATGTTAAAAGAGTTCACACAAAGAATAAGAAAAAGAAAAGAATTGTGTGTGTAGAGAGGTGTCTAGAAGTTGTAGAAAACTTCTCTATTTATAGGCTTCAATATTCTCCAAATCTTCCAAGGAATAGAATCCTTATTCTTTTGCAATTCAATTTCCAAATCCAAGCTTTCTCAACTCTTCCACCTTCTCTTTCCAAATTTGAGTCCAATTCTCCATCCAATTCCTAGCCCAAGTCTTCACACCCATGAGAGAAGTCCATAGAAAATTCTGGAATTTTTGGTCACGAGAAAATCGGGATTGTGGCCGGAATTTGTAGGAATACATCGCCGCCAGCCACCTGGAAATTTCTCCGTCGAGAGAATATTCGGCGGAATATTCCGTCCGGTCCTCCGTTAGGACTAACGGTCAAAAGTCAAACTTAACGGTCTTCTGTTTAGTCAACTTGGTCAAGGCAGAAAGTTAGTCAGCTCACTCAGCTGTCTTAGTCAGGGCTTACTCAGTTGTCAGAGGATGAATCGAGATAAGGTAGCCTAGTCGCTGAGTCGACTCGTTGGAGTGGAAAAACGGCCAAATCCTGTTTGTTTTCTGGGCAACTCCGGCCATTGCTTTTAGGCCATTTTCAGCTCCATTCCATGTACACAATTCCTAATCATTCATCTAATAATCGAATACCATTCCACAGTTCCCTGTAACAGAGCAGCACTACCACCTTCTTCCCTGAATCGATTGCAAAGAACGATTAATAAGATCATCGATTCAAACCACACAGCACCACCAGAACCCATCTCCAATCGATCTCTCTCAAACCCATTCTCAATAGAATCAGCAAATTCGAACCCTCTGCCATATACAAAACAGCCTCAGTTCCTTCTCGATCTCCTCCTCTACGATTGACTTCTTTCGATCTCCATTATCTCGCCTCAGCCGTCGAAACCCACCTTCATATTTCAACCATCTCCATCTTTCTCGGTGGTAGCAGCGACAACAGATCTCGTTTCTCCTCTACGGTCTCGGAATCCCCACCATCATCTTCTCTTTATCTCGTTGTCTCATCGAATGGGATGGTCCTTGACTCTCGATTTCTCCCTCGATCTCTCTCGGCAGCCGATTAGCTGCTCTTCTCCACAATTTCATAAAGTTTCGGGGAAAAATGATTTGAGAGATGGTTCTCTCGAGATGTATGGTTAGGTTGTGAGTGGGTCTCGGATCCGGATCTGGGTAATGGGTTGGACCAGACCCAACCGGGTCTTATAGCATACCCGTCTTTGGATAAGGGCTACCCGGTGCTAGTAACGCCCATCGCTTAGTGATAAGGGGTACCTCTGAATGAGAGCCCTTAACCACCCTTGGGCTCCAAATAGTCTTCACCCCGTGAAATGACCTTTTTGCCCTTTTGGCTCGAATTGGGTGATTTCTTCTTCTTTTCCTCCGTGTGACTCCAAAGTAGCTACAAAACTCAAAACAAGCGTAAAATACATAATTTACAAGAAAAATAGCACAGAAAGCATAAACTACTAGATAGTAAATTAGGTGTATTCTACACCTATCAAATTCCCCCACACTTAGACTTTGCTAGTCCTCGAGCAAATCAAACTAAAAACTCACAACTTCAAAGCGTTCTAAGCGTCACAAGCATCCAAAAAGCTATGAGGACATAGAGTTTTCGCATGCTAGTAATAAGAAGTTAGAAATACTAAAAGAACATATTTCGTTCTTAAATGTTGAGTGAGAAATAACCACACCATAATGAGAGAATGCGTGTTTGAGAAACGATCAATAAGCATTTCGCCTCGACTTCGCCTCACCAAAATAGGATTTTATGATAATTGCACTCAAAAAGACTGACTTTTTTATGGTTCTCACATGTGTGCAGGTAGGAATGAAAAGAGAAATCCTGCATCACGTTGAATGGTGGGAAGGATAACTTCCGAAGTATTTTTTTAAAAACCCACATCTTTTAATATTTTGAAAAACCATTTTTCTAACGATCTCTAAGAAAGGAAATCAACCATTTTTATCGAGGATGAGATTACTTACTTACCTTCACATCCAATCGCCAATTATGATAACACCACTCTCACGGCATCCAATAGAAACATCTTCCGCTCCTCGTCTTGAACTTCTTGATCTTCGTCTTTGGTTTCAACTATTGATGATAAACCCTTGAATTTCATAAATCCTTAACAATTTGTAACTCTTTTTACCTTGAAATCCTTGTCGCTTGAAACTTTCTTATAGATTTTCCTTCCCCACGGCTTATAAAAACAAAACAAATATTTCTCTTGTTTTTTCTCTCTTTATTTTTTCTTTTTTTTTTTTTCTTTTTCTTCTTTTTTTTTTTTAAATTAACAAGAGAAATTAAATACAAAATAAACCATGGCCGTGGAAGAAGTATTTTACCGCTTGATTCTTCACAACTTGTTTTGTCTTGAAATCATAAACTTCAAAAATTCTCACCTTTTAATTTTCTTCGCTTTCATGAATAAGTCTTCATACTTGAATATAAAATTACCTCATTGTATTGTAAGTCCTCAACATATATGTGAAATCCGCTCTTTGTATGTTGCTTTACTTGAATTTGAAATTTGCTCCTTTTCTCATTCCGTTGCTTATAAACCTTAAACTTTTCCAACTTTCCTTGTAGATTTTGGTGTCGCTCCTTGTTGATGATGAATGTGTTTCTATGGATCCGTTGTTGTCGCGAGAGAGAATGGTGCTAACTGCAAATCGAACTACAAGAAGGAAGCTTTCATCCATGGACGTCACCCTCATGATTGACAAAATTAGCACTCAAGAGATCAAAAGTAGTGCTTCTATTGGTGGGAGGTTGGGTAGCTCACCATTCTACCCCGGAATTAACTTACGGTGACACACACTCAAAAGAAGCTCTTTAGTAGATGGAAGATTTCTGGTCGGTGCCTCTCATGATATGAATACGGGTAATCTCCACTAATGATTGATCAGCAACTCTAATAACGCATTTCTCCCTGCACCAAATTCGCATCACCGGCATGATTAAATCCATTATTTAACACTCTAACAAACAAGAAATCCGAATGTAGTTCTCTAACATTTCCAAGTTCAATTATGTCGGTCAAAATCTCTATGTAAACATACCTAGAAGTATGCTAGTGACTCTAAAATCTTTAAAAGTTGGAATTTTTAAGTAAAACTTTTTTTTTTTTTTTTCAAAATTTTTTAATTTTTTTGTAATTTTTGTTTTAAAAACATGCTTAACCACTCCCCCACACTTAAACCTTACATTGTCCTCAATGTAATTGAATCCTCCTAGTAAAGTCAAGGTGGGAAATTTTAACATGATAAGAAACAAGAAAAGAAATAACAAAAAGCAAAAGATAAGAAATACAAAACCGATGGGTTGCCTCCCATTAAGCGCTTGTTTTAAAGTCGACGGCCAGACTTGGCTCTTGTAAGATTCATTCCCCATATACTAACAATCGGAAAATTTGAGGATCCACCCATAATACCTGTTTTGCAAACAATAACTCCATACAAATGTTAGCACAAGAAAATAATAGTGAAATTATCGCTCGATAGAAATTTCCCCCACACTTATTCTCGTCCACACTCGGAAGTGTATAAAGAACATAGAATTTGGGAACTTCCATGTATTCCTCTTGGCAAACCTGCATAGTGTTAGCATCAAGTGTTTCCAATGGTGGATATTTAGAAACAAAATCATCCAAAAATACTTTCGAAGCACATACATTCAAACCAATAAGAGGTAAAGGAGAAGTATCAATAGGCAAAGGGTTAGACAAACCTTTCAAAAATTCTTGTATTATAGAATCCTCTTCATCCTTAAAAAATTCAAGTGAATTACTTACCTCTTGTGTATCGTGGTCCTCTATTAAACCTTGCAACCATTCTTCGTCGTTTTCTACCTTAACCATAGTCTCGGTATCATCATAATCATTAGCAAGTTCAATTGGATCTTCCACAAAATCAATGAACGTGGTTTCATCCTCTAGTATCATCTCTTCAACATTCTCATCATCGGAATCGGGCCATTCACAAAAATGAATTTCATCGGTAAAGATTGTAAAATCTTCTTGTGCGGGTGTTACTTCGTTTACAACAATAGGTAAGTCACACCCAATCTCCTCCTTTTGAATAGGTGAAGGATTGTTATTATGATCCGGAGTTGGAATAACTTCCTCATTGTCGGAACATTCATACACTTCCGCGGACTCCCATCTTTCCTTAAGAAATTTTTGCCAAGCAATAAATGCATCTTCCTCAAGCTCTTCCTTTTGAATAGGTGCTTGATCATTATTAAGATCAAGGCTTGAGTAATCTACACTAGCGTCATCAAAAGTCTCCAAAGGTTTGTCCTTTTCAACACAATCATCTTCATTTTCGGACTCACCATAATAAGAATCTTCATCGGTTTCATAACCTTTATCCGACGTCGTTTAAGTTCCATATGAATAGTCCTACTAATTTACTGCGACAAGCTCTTCCGAGTCTCCATCATCTTCCAATTTGTATAATTTACGTGCAAGTTTCTGACGTTCACACGCTTACCACCGTTAATAGAGTTTCTAGACGACATCTCCTCTTTTGGAAAAAGTGAAGGAAAAACACGATGAAGAGGAGTATATTCCAAATTCTTTGTCTGCACATTACTAGAAAACAAATTTTTAGATGCATAACTATCCTTCCATCCGTGTGTTTGTCCACTTACATACCCGTCATAAGGTTGTTGATATGTATGAGAATATCTATAAGGTTCTGTAGGAAATTTATCATAGCCAAAATATTGGTTTTGATTGTATCCTAAGGATGGTTGGAAGTTGCCATAATGTTGAGGTTGAAAACCGTATTGATTGTTGTAATATGCTTGCTCTTGTCCACCATACATGGCACCTGAAATAAGATTCAAAAACTTAAGTTAGATACGGAATAGAATCCAACAAAGCAAGAAGAAAGCAAAAAGAAAAATAAAAACAACTAAAATCATCAGCTGCTCCCCGGCAACGGCGCCAAAATTTGATGCGTGTCGTAACCACAACAAATTAATTAATACTTTACTACCTAATTAACTAGTAATATAGGGTAGTCAAGGTCGATCCCACGAGGAGCACGAGATTCTAGTTGTAAAAATTGTCACGAAAGGGGGGGTGTAAAAAGCAAAAATAAAAATAAACAAAACAATTAAAAGATAAAGTTGAAAGCAATAAGAGAGACAAGATCAAGGAATCCTTCTTCGTTGCAAAACAATGATTAAAGTTATGTTCTCTTCTACTTGTTATTAGTCACAGATTATCACCAACCGTAGGATAGCAGGTCCGCTTAGCTAGCCCCAAAATCCCTAATTTCACTGAGTAACAGTCCGCTTAGTTATCGATTCTATTCAAAAGAACCACCTTGAGGTCCGCTTACAAGATGTAATTCCCGAATGCATTAAGATTTATGAATTTAGGTTTAGTACTAGTAGTTAAACTCGGTTCGCTTGGTTCACTTTCTAGCGTTGTTTCTACACACAATTGCTCCACGGAATCCCTCGCAAGGTCTCGTGTTTGCTACTTATGTAAAGAGTCAAGAAACGATTACTTATCTCCTAACTTTCACTAGCTTTAGATCAAATTAACAAATCAATTTAGTTGGCCACCTAAACAATCTATCAATCAATCATGAATGTCTTTAAGATCACTCCTATTAGTAAAAACAAACGATAATCATGTGAAAAACTTCAAGATAGAATTGAAACAAAAACTCAAATCATATGTTTAAAAACTAGGAATTCATCCTCAATCAATAAAATTAGCTACTCATGTTAAAAGAGTTCACACAAAGAATAAGAAAAGAAAAGAATTGTGTGTGTAGAGATATGTAAAAGATGTAGAGAAAGATATCTAGAAGTTGTAGAAAACTTCTCTATTTATAGGCTTCAATATTCTCCAAATCTTCCAAGGAATAGAATCCTTATTCTTTTGCAATTCAATTTCCAAATCCAAGCTTTTCTCAACTCTTCCACCTTCTCTTTCCAAATTTGAGTCCAATTCTCCATCCAATTCCTAGCCCAAGTCTTCACACCCATGAGAGAAGTCCATAGAAAATTGGGATTTTTGGTCGCCGGAAAAGCTGGGATTGTGGTGGAATTTGGCCAGGAATCGTCGCCACGGCCACCTCGAAATTTCTCCGTCAAGAGAATATTCGGCGGAATATTCCGTCCGGTCCTCAGTTAGGACTAACGGTCAAAAGTCAAACTTAACGGTCTTTCTCGTTTAGTCAACTTGGTCAAGGCAGAAAGTTAGTCAGCTCACTCAGCTGTCTTAGTCAGGGCTTACTCAGTTGTCAGAGGCTGAATCGAGATAAGGTAGCCTAGTCGCTGAGTCGACTCGTTGGAGTGGAAAAACGGCCAAATCCTGTTTGTTTTCTGGGCAACTAAGGCCATTGCTTTTAGGCCATTTTCAGCTCCATTCCATGTACACAATTCCTAATCATTCATCTAATAATCGAATACCATTCCACGGTTCCTCGAAATGAGCAAAGACTACCACCTTCTTCCCTGAATCGATTGCGAAAGAATTAGCAAAAAGATCCGATTCAAACCACACAAGCACCACCAGAACCCATCTCCAATCGATCTCTCTCAAACCCATTCTCAATAGAATCAGCAAATTCGAACCCTCTGCCATATACAAAACAGCCTCAGTTCCTTCTCGATCTCCTCCTCTACGATTCGAACTTCTTTCGATCTCCATTATCTCGCCTCATTAAAACCCACCTTCATATTTCAACCATCTCCATCTTTCTCGGTGGTAGCAGCGACAACAGATCTCGTTTTCTCCTCTACGGTCTCGGAATCCCCACCATCATCTTCTCTTTATCTCTCGTTGTCTCATCGAATTGACCGATCCTTGACTCTCGATTTCTCCCTCGATCTCTCTCAAAGCAGCGAGCCGCTCTTCTCAATTTCATAAAGTTTGGGGGGAAAAATGATTTGAGAGATGGTTCTCTCGAGATGTATGGTTAGGTTGTGAGTGGGTCGGATCCGGATCTGGGTAATGGGTCGGACCAGACCCAACCGGGTGCTACCCAAAGATACCCGATCTTTGGATAAGGGCTACCCAGTGCTAGTAACGCCATCGCTTAGTGATAAGGGGTACTGAATGAGAGCCCCTTAACCACCCCCTGGGCTCCAAATAGTCTTCACCACGTGGAAATGACCTTTTTGCCCTTTTGGCTCGAATTGGGTGATTTCTTCTTCTTTTCCTCCGTGTGACTCCAAAGTAGCTACAAAACTCAAAACAAGCGTAAAATACATAATTTACAAGAAAAATAGCAAAGAAAGCATAAACTACTAGATAGTAAATTAGGTGTATTCTACACCTATCAATGATC
>JAJJWW010006795.1:0-94908 GCA_023531295.1 Papaver armeniacum
ATGGGCTTAAAGCCTAAGGTGTACGAATTGTATTGGAAACCCAACCTAGTTGACCGGAGATCCCAAGATCTCAACGGACAACAAAAATTAAGAACGATTTACTAGAAGCACTGGGGAACATAACTCTAGATATGTTTCCACCCATTCCTACGATGAGACAGTGCAGCCTGTCGCCTAGTCAAGGATAAGCATTGCTTTTAATGATTCCTAAGATTTGGAAATTACAAATAGGGTATGGCAGGATACTCTTAATAGGAAATCACCTCTGTGAAGTGAGAAGTGTGGCCGCTTCCGTGAGAAACTTTGATAGGCTAGGTTCATCTAAAAGCCCTTCATGAATTCCGGGAATTGTTCAGGGCCGAAATGAACACAACCATGAGAACCAACTTGGTGAGGAAGTCAATTGTGTGATATTTATTGTCTTGGTTTACACTTAAAAACTGACAGGTCAAAGCCTCTGGCACACTGACCCAGTAGTAAGCTTGATAGCTATTCACTAAGGAAGGTTCAAGGCGAAAGCTACCTATCCTCATGTAATTTATTTCCGTTTGCACTCTCTTTAGTGTCTGTCTGCATTGTCATTTGCATTTTTAAAAAGAATTTTCATTCATGTGGGGGATTGTTGGAAAATTGTGAGTCAATTTACATATGAATGAAAAAATCCTATGTTAAGTGCCTTAATGGATTTGGGAGTTGGGTTATTATTTGGGCCTTATAGGATTTTGGTCCATGTATTAAAGTTAGTTTCTGGAAGTTTCACTTCCCAAACTAACAGGCATGAGAACCTTTCACAAGGAAAGAACGCAACCCTTCGTGAAACCAAATAGGGATTCCTGTTTAGCATCCCTTGAAGAATATCCATGAAACATCACATAGTTTCGATGAAGAGGAATCTAACATCTATAAATACCCTGCATATTAAGAGTAGAATGATAGTTAGGTTTCTACTCTTAACACGCATCGCTGGTAGCTTTTCTTACCAAGCCGTGGCCCTAATGGCGAGAGCATGCCATTGGCACATGCCAACACGCATCGCCGGTAGCTTTTCTTACCAAGCCGTGGTACTAATGGCCGAGCATGCCATTGGCACATGCCAACACGCATCGATGGTATCTTTTCTTACCAAGTCGTGGTCCCAATGGCTGAAGCACGCCATTGGCACATGCCAACACGCATCAGTCGCTTTTCTTACCAAGTCGTGACCCTAGTGGCCCACGCATGCCATTGGCACATGCCAACACGCATCGCCGGTAGCTTTTCTTACCAGGCCGTGACCCAATGGCCCACGCATGCCATTGGCACGTGCCAACACGCATCGCCGGTAGCTTTTCTTACCGAGCCATGGCTCTAATAGGCCAGGCGTGCCATTGGCACATGCCAACACGCTCGCTGGTAGCTTTCATTACCTAGTCGTGGCCCTAATGGCCGTGCGTGCCATTGACACATGCCAAACACGCACGCCGGTAGCCTAACTTGCAAGCTCGTGCAACCTAGGCCTTTATCAATCTCGCGAAACATTAATGTCGCGATATTCTGATCCTACATTTAGGTTCTTAGTAAAACCGTCATACTATTGCGTCTTGTGCCGATTGCTAGCACACACTTTCATAAAAGCAATATTCCTTTCACAAAACATAATCAGAGTTATATTCTCAAAACCATTCATCCCAGAAATAATCTAATATCCTCAAAAGCTACCATCTGTCTATCAAAACCGGTCGAACTTTGAACAAGACATCCAGTATGTTTTTCAAAAAAAAGAAAGAAGAAGAACCTAAATGAAAGTTTAACAGAGAAACATTCAAGGAAAATCATCCAACAGAGGTCTGCTCTTCTTGGAGAAAGTCAACTTTGCATCTTCAAGAGCCGCTCTCTTCATAGTCAACATCTTGGAAAGCTTTTCGAGTTCTACCTCTGTCGTGCAATCTCCCTCTCGCAAAAAGGCTTTCGATCGTTGCATCTTTCGACTTCTGGATCTCAGCAAGTCCTTCGACAAACCACGAAGCGTTGAACTCCTTTTCTACACACACGTCGCGATGGTGCTCCCAATCGGCAATAACGTCTTCAGAAACGGTGTGGCCAGTCACCTCACGCATGTCCTCGATGGAAGATAAAGCCTCTTCCACACGCTTAACCAGCGCAAATCGACTAGTGATATTCTTGGTTGTGTCTATTTGTCCATACTTCTCCCAGATTCGGTGTACAACGCCTCATACTTAGCTAAAGACTTGAAACCGCCAACCAAGACATGACCTGGATAAGGAACCAAGCACGGGGGATCGAAAATGGCGTCGCAGAATCGGCCTCACGACTCGCAAAGGGTCTTTTTCCATGTCTACGACAAAGAACCATCGTGGAATCATCCACCGTTTGAACCACATCCGTGCCCGGCCGATTGGCTAACTCCCATCTCCCAGGCCACCGACGGTGGTCACCAAAGGCAAGTTTTCGTGTGGCTCCGCCCCAGAATCGTCTTCCGAACCGGATTCCTCCCGCGAACTTGAGTTAGACATTTTTCAAAAAAAAAAAACGGAATAAGAAAGAAAAAGAAGCGCGAAACTCACCGAACCACTTCCCGAAAAATAACCAAGTCTTTGTGGGAAGAATCACTCTCACTTGTCGAACTTTCTTCTTTCTCTCGGCTCATCACCGTTATGAGAAGGCTCGGTGCCACCGGAATTCTTCAAGAAATTGTCGTCTCCTCGGCAACGTGCAAGGGCAGCGAAAGCATTAACACTACCGAAGCCCCTGGAAGAAACAAGACACATGTTTTCAAAGCAAAAATTCACATGTTTTGAGACAAACCAACAAGGAGGCGACACATACGGGGTTATTGGAAAACCGAAAGACACGAGAGCTGCGGGAGGATCTTTTGAAACCGCCGAACCCGCCAAAGACGATTCTTCGTTCTCTGTTCCTTTGCATGGGGACTTTCCGAGTTGCCATGCAACTTTCGCTGAGATCTCTCAACATTGGATACTTCTTCAAAACTGCTTTGGGAAGGTTTACAACGAACATTCTCCACCACGTTATTTACAAAATCTTGGATCATAATGAACTCATCGTACGTAACTCATTATAGCCAAAAGTCGTCGAAGTTACTCTTCCCGTTTGAAAGAAGGGAAGGCGGATACCCGGCTCAAGGGCACCGGCATTGAGGGCGGCACGCAATGAATCCTTAGGAACCACCACTGGTAAGCAAGAGGTACCCTTGATCGAAACCCATGTGACGAGCAAGACGGTCAATATTGTAGAAGCTATTCGAAATGACCCCATGAAGAAAGACGGCATATAACCGGACATGCGGCTTTGAATAAACAAGTTTTCACCAACACTAAGCCGCCGTCGAAGACAAAGACATGATCGGAGCGAGAAGCAAAGGTGTCAATTTGAGTCACCGACCTATGGACCGGCTCCCATGGGCGAAAACTGATTTCATGCGACTTATCGAGAAGACTAACCAAGCTCATGCCAACTCTTGGACGCCTGTTCACCCATCGAAGAATTCGGGAGCCGCCCCAACTCGCGGGAATCGAAGGCAACGGTTTTGGAGCGTACTTCTCAAAGTGCTCCCATAACCAAGCTTGCAGAAAAGCAACGTGCACATATGAATCCACTTTCATTAAACCATTCGAAACTCACATGTTCGCAACTAGGTGATCCAGATGCACATACAGGGAACCAAGGAATAGCTTGCCAATGGGAAGAACTTCACCTTTTGCCAACTTCACAAACAATCACTAGCAACTCTGGTCTTATTTCCTTCTTGCGTAACTGGTCATCAAAAATGTCTCTAGACAAACGAGAGAGCCAAAAATGCCGCAACGTGAAGATCATCGCTTTTCTTGTTTAGGTTCCGGCTCGTCCGGAAACCATTGAGATATCCACCACCTGTAAAAGCACCTTTCATCCTCTTCCGGATTTAATCCTTCGACTTCGCAGTGGAGTCTTTTCGAGCGAAATCTCCCAACTTAGCGGCAAGGTCATCCCACATCTTCTCCTCACCTTCGGACAATTGGATGTTAATATTCCCGGGTTACTGGGAAGATTCAACAAGAGAGCCACACTCTCCAAGGAGAAAGTTATTTCACCCCATCTACATATGATCGTATGGGTGTCCGAACACCATCTGGAGATGAAAGCAACCAAGCCCGGGATATCCTTCCTAATCTGGAGACTTATTGAAGCTCTGACAGCATCAATAATCTGCGCTCGAGTCAAGTTGGTATTTATGTGCTCCTTACTCACCATGAACTCAACTCATCTATCAAAAGAACGCAATGGGCTTTGACACATCCTGAAATCAATGTTGGAAGAAGAATATACCCCTTTATGAAGACAGAACCGTATGGTGTTCTCTGCGCGAACCGAACGTGTTTTCTTTTCATCTTCACCACTAGTTAACAAAATTGGCACGAAACCTGGGTGATTCTTCCGAGCAGGGGCGAGGGGTTTGGCAAAGAATTCATCATCCGTGTTTGGCTTGGAATTATGAACATCCTTCGATGAAGCGAAATTTTGTTCACGTAACATCTTGTCGGATTTTTTCATAACAATTTGGTAACAAGATATCTGCACAAAACAAACGGAGAAAGACGAAATTATCTCCCTGACACATAACCGCACCCAACAAAAGGAAACCTGGAAAACAAAAAAAAGGGGGTATTCTCTACGGGTTCAAAACTGCACGCGCAGTATTTTCTTCAGGTCCGAAATTTATATATGCAATATTTCCTATGGTTTCAAAGTCATATGAAGCACATATATAGTATTCTTCTTTGGGATTCATATACAATATTCTCTACGGGTCAAAACTGCACATGCAGTATTTTCTTCAGGGTTCAAAATTATATACGCAATATTTTATACGGGCTCAAGTGCGTCTGCAGTGCTTCTTCGGGTTCAAAACTATATACGCAGTATTTTCTATGGGCTCGAATGCGTCTATGGTATCCTTCTTCGGGTTTAATATTATATATGGAACATTTTTCTACGGGTTCGAATCATATATGCAGTATTTCCCCTGGGTGCATATATACAATATTTTCTACAAGAAGCACGCCAAGAAATCATATGCGCAATATCATTGCAAGGATTATAAAAGAAAAACGCCTACTCTTAGGGTTTGCACCTACATGAAAAGGGAAACAAGAGAAGTACTGGAAGACATACCTGGAAGCCGGTTTTTCTTTGTGACTCTGCCGCTAGTATGAAAATATGAAAAAACAAAGTGCAAGATGAGAGAAAAGGATTTTATATATATGGGCGTGAAGATTCTGAAATAGGGAAGGATTTCCCTTTACCAAAAATCGTGCGTATAAGGAACGGGCCCACAAGGGCGCCCAACTTCCCAATGTCGCCCAAGTTGCACCGGTCCCACCAATTGCGCCAACTTCCCAATGACCGCCCAAGTCGCGCCAGCTAGCACGCTCAGCTTCCCCACCTTGCGCCGGTCCCACCAGCTAGCACGCTCAGTTTCCCAACTCGCGTCAACTTCTCAATGCCGCCCAGCTTCCTTTCTCTCAATGATGTTGACTTCCCAATCGTGCCAGCCTCCCGATTTGTGCAAAACTGCCAGAGGCAAGGATTCCAAATCCTATCTATAAAAAGGTCAGACAAGCCTCCTCAATTCTCTTTACGATTTATCGCGATAGTTTGTCACCATCTTATGCTTACCTCGCAACAAAGCCCCCTGTTCCGAGCTAGCGGGGGACTTCTTGTCGATGGTGGTTTTCAGACAAAGGGTAAAATCGTAAAACCCCGAATAACCTAATGTTACCGGTGACACATTTATTAGAACATTCAATGCATGTAGTCAGTAATTAATAGGGGGTATTTTTTCAAATTAGGGTTACAACGAGAAAAACCCTAATTCCCCTCCGTGCCAATGGCAAATCATGCCTGCCACACCTAGCCCAAGCTAGCCGCGCCATGCCAAACGCACTCTGCCTTGGCCCTAGCTATGCTAGTCACACCAAACGCGCCAAAGCATGCCAACCATGCTAGTTGTACCTCCGTGCCAATGGCAAATCATGCCAGCCACACCTAGCCCAACCTAGCCGCGCCATGCCAAACGCACTCTGCCTTGGCCCTAGCTATGCTAGTCACACCAAATGCGCCAAAGCATGCCAACCATGCTAGCCGCACCTCCGTACCAATGGAAAATCATGCCAGCCACACCTAGCCCAAGCTAGCAGCGCCATGCCAAACGCATTTTGCCTTGGCCTAGCTATGCTAGTCACACCAAACGCGCCAAAGCATGCCAACCATGCTAGCCGCACCTCCGTGCCAATGGCAAAACATGTCAGCCACACCTAGCCCAAGCTAGCCGTGCCATGCCAAACACACTCTGCCTTGGCCCTAGCTATGCTAGTCACACCAAACGCGCCAAAGCATGCCAACCATGCTAGCCGCACCTCTGTGCCAATGTCAAATCATGCCAGCCACACCTAGCCCAAGCTAGCCGCGCCATGCCAAACGCACTCTACCTTGGCCCTAGCTACGCTGGTCACACCACGCCAAGCCAAACACCCTTACCTTGGCCCTAGCCGCGCCATGCCAAAGTAGCGCCCGCGCCTAGGCTAGCAAACCGTGCAACCTACGCCAAATTGGCCACGCATGCCATTGGCACATGCCAACACGCATCGCTGGTAGCTTTCCTTACCAGGCCGTGGCCCAAATTGTCCACGCATGCCATTGGCACATGCCAACACGCATCGCTGGTAGCTTTTCTTACCAAGCCGTGGCCCTAATGGCCGTGCGTGCCATTGACACATACCAACACGCATCGCTGGTAGCTTTCCTTACCAGGCCGTGACCCTAATGGCCACGCATGCCATTGGCACATGCCAACATGCATCGCTGGTAGCTTTTCTTACCAGGCCGTGACCCTAATGGCCACGCATGCCATTGGCACATGCCAACACGCATCGCTGGTAGCTTTTCTTACCAGGCCGTGGCCCTAATGGCCGAGCATGCCATTGGCACATGCCAACACGCTCGTTGGTAGCTTTCATTACCTAGCCATGGCCCTAATGGCCGTGCGTGCCATTGACACATGCCAAACACGCACGTTGGTAGCCTAACTTGCAAGCCGTGCAACCTAGGCCAACTTGGCCGTACGTGCCATTGGCACATGCCAAAACCCACGCTGGTAGCCTAACTTGCAAACCGTGCAACCTACCACCAAGGCATTCCGCACATGCCATTGGCACATGCCACACACGCCACTAGCAGCTTTGGCATTGCCACTCACACTCAACGTGCAACCTACCACCATGCCATTGGCACATGCCACGCACGCCACTAGCAGCTCTGGCATTGCCACTTGCACTCAAGGTGCAACCCGCAACAAAGGCATTCCGCACATGTCATTGGCACATGCCACACGCGCCACTAGCAGCGCCACTTGCACTCAAGGTGCAACCAACACTCGAGACATCAACACAAACCGGGGATGCTTTCCCGGGGTCTTGGTTTGGCGGTCACAAAGATGCGGCAGACACTACGCTCACATTAAGAAAGCGTGAATAGGAATAAAGCGGTCAAATAAATGAGGAAATGATGGTGAAAACGTTTTCACCCATAAACACCATGCGGTTACCACCTCCTCCCATTATTTCACACTTTACTCTCTTCCTTCATGAGGCCAGGGTACGTTTCAATCTTGACTTGTATAAATAGGTCTTACCTATTTTCACCAGACAACAAGTCTCGGTCAGGAGAAAAACACACTCTCAGAAAAGGCAACTTTGCAAGCTCTCCAAAAAAGCTTTCATCTCTTGCAAGCTTTCGAAGCTTTCACTTTCTGATACAAGTTGAGACACTACTCTCCCAGAATTATTATTCTGGTCTCAACACCTTTCTTTGCTTCCCTCCCCAAATCAACCCTTCTCCTCCACTTTGTGACTGAAGCAAGTCTGGAACGGCCATTTCTTGGTTTAGGCCGGACTTGTACAAATTGATCTCTCGAATCTAGAAAGTGCTCACGTGCAGCACATTTGTTTAGGGTTTAAACCAGTTTCTCACTCACCTACCGAATTTACCAAAATCGGCGGAAACGATTTTACCCATACACAGTTACCAAGGTAACTTGGATTGCAAACCCTGATTTGAAAACTATATAAAGGAAAACTCTAGCAACTGGAAACCTAATCCCTATACCTCCTGTGTGTTACTAGTTGCATAACTAGAGTCGATTCTCCTTTAACCTTAGGTTTCTTCTCGAGACCCTGTAGGTTAACGACTTGAAGACTTCATTGGGATTGTGAAGCCAGACCCAACTATTATCTTTGTAGTTGCGTGATCCGATCTTGTTGTTGTTATCGAGTTGAGTGCAATTGAAATAATTAGCAGGCAAGATAGAAAAGTAATTTATTGTGATTCCACAATAACTTGTTTCGCTAGTCGATTAAGTTTATTGTGAGGTGATTGATAATACTAGGTTGTTCTTCGGTAATATAAGTCCGGTTTATCAATTGGTTCCTGTTCACCTTGATTTATCAAAAGACGGAACAAAAACTCTTGGGTATTTCTGTGGTAGACAGATTTATTCAATCCTATAGACTTTTCTGTGTGTGACAGATTTGTCTATCAAGTCTTCGACTTTGGGTCGTAGCAACTCTTAGTTGTGGGTGAGATCATCTAAGGGAATCAAGTGCGTAGTATCCTACTGGAATTAGAGACGTAAGGAGAGCAACTGTACCTTGAATCAGTGTGAGATTGATTAGGGTTCAACTACAGTCCAGTCCGAAGTTAATTGGTAGTAAGCTAGTGTCTATAGCGGATTAATACATCGTGTTGTTCAATTTGGACTCGGTCCCGGGGTTTTTCTGCATTTGCGGTTTCCTCGTTAACAAAATTCTGGTGTCTGTGTTATTTCTTTTCCGCATTATATTTTGTTATATAATTGAAATATCACAAGTTGTGCGTTAAGATCAATCAATTATAATATCCAACCTTTGGTTGTTGATTTACATTGATTGACACTTGAACATTGGTCTTTGGTACCGTTCAAGTAACTCCTCTTATATTCAATCAGGCTCGCAGATTTCTATTTGATGATTGCGGATTGAATTAAGAGTTAGAGATATTAAACTCTTTGATATACTTTAATCTAGATTGAGTTTGACTGTCTAGTTGATTCTCTTGAAAGTGTAGTGGAGTAAGTCCTCTCAGATTGCCAAACGAATTGTTGGGTGTGGTTGTTAGACCCTCGCATTTTCACCTACTACTGTGGGGGACTTTAGACCTATCTCCTGCCGTAATGTGGTATATAAATGTTTGACATATATCCTCTCTTTCAGAATGAAGACTGTGCTAAAGGGATTGGTAAGTTCTAATCAATCAACTTTCATCAGTGGGAGATCTATTCAGGATAACATCCTTTTGGCTCATGAAATTGTGAGAAATTATCACAAAACTAAAGGTACCCCTAGATGTGCTCTCAAAATTGATTTGCAGAAAGCTTATGATTCAGTCAGTTGGGATGCCATTGCTGCAGTGCTTAGAAATGTGGGATTTCCTAGTGGTTTTATCCATTGGATAATGTGCTGTATTTCTTCTCCTAGGTTTTCTATTCTTATTAATGGATCTCCTTATGGGTATTTTAGGGCTAAGAGAGGGTTAAGACAGGGATGTCCCATGTCCCCTTATCTGTTTGTGATGATGATGGAAGTTCTGAGTATACTTATGCAGAATCAGGTCAGCAATTCTCAGTATGGTCTTCATCCCAAGTGTAAAGCTACTCAACTTACACATCTCTGCTTTGCAAATGATGTTTTGGTGTTCTTTAAAGGGAATTTAAAATCTACTCATGTTCTTTCTTTGGTGCTTAAGGACTTCAGCAATTTCTCAGGTTTGATAGTGAACTATAATAAAACTTCTTTATTTTCTTCTGATATTGATGAGAAAGACTTAGAAGATATTGTGAATTGTTTAAAATGTTCAAAAGGGGAGCTACCTGTGAGATATCTAGGGATGCCTTTAATTTCCACTAGACTTTCTTATGTGGATTGTCAACCTCTCATTAGTAGAGTGAAGAAAATAATTAAATCTTGGAAGGCTAGACACTTGGCATTTGTTGGGAGGTTACAATTGATCAAAACAGTTCTCAATGGGATGGTATATTTCCGGTTTTCTTGCTTTGTGCTTACTAAGAGAGTAATTAAGGAGTTAAATACAATCTTTAAAATGTTCTTATGGTCTGGGTCAGATCTTGGTAAAAAGCATAATCCAATTAGATGGAGTCAAGCTTGCACTATGAGGAGGAGGGCTTGGTCTTAAAGATCTGGAGAAAACTAATATTGCTGCCAACTTAAGGCATGTTTGGGATATATCTTCATGGAAAGAGACCATTTGGACTTTATGGATTAGAGAAAATCTCATCAAGAATAAGGATTTTTGGGATTTAACTACTCCTCAAGATTGATCATGGAGTTGGAGAAGGATTCTTGAGTGTAGAGATGAAGCTAAACAGTTTATGGGAACTTGTTTAGGAAATGGTGCTAATACAAATTTCAGTACTGGTTTTTGGCATGCAAAAGGCAGGCTTAAAGATTGGTTGGATGAGGAGTGTCTAAGGAATATTTGTCCTTCTAATGATAAGATGGTTGCAGATTTTATGATTGCTGGTCAATTTTTTGTTCCCGAGTGCTCCCATTCTACTAGCTGCAATTATTCTTCTCAGCTTCAGGTGGTGGAGTATGATGTCAGAGATTCTGATAAAATTATTTGGAAAGCTAGTACTTCTGGAGAGGATACCTATATTGCTCTCTCAGGTACTGTGGTGGATGTTGAGTGGACTAAGATTGTATGGTTCAAACATCATATTCCAAGACATTCTTTTGTCTGTTGGATTGCATGTCACATAAGACTAAAAACTAGAGCTAAGCTAAAGAGCTGGGGTCTTATTGAGCAGGCTAATTGTGTTTTCTGTGATTCTGGTATAGAGGATGAAGAGCATTTATTTCTCAATTGTCCCTTCTCCAACTGCATCTGGAGAGGCTTGCTGTTAAAAATGGGAGTAATTAGAGACCCTGTTGCGTCCTGGGAAGCTGAATTGCAATGGTGTGTGGTGAATTATCCATATTAGAGTAATACCTTGCTCCTGGCTTTTCCCTGATGGGGATGAAGTTATGGTAAATGTTGATGTTTCCAGGGGTGAGAATTTAGGGGGAAGTGGCGCTATTATTAGAGATCATCATGGTAAAACTATTGCAGCTGCTTGTGGTGGAGCTGTCCCTACTACTATAACTGCTCATGAATTACAGGGAGTTGAAGTTGGTTTGAAATTAGCTAAATTATTTAAATACAGAAGACTCCATGTTTGTACTGATTCAATGAATGTTTATAATCTCTTATCTGGAGCTAGTACAGCTGCTTGGAGTGTGCTACATATTTGGAGAAGAATCTGTCACCTCAGGGGGGGATTTTGATTTCACCAGATGTACTCATGTATACAGTGAGACTAATAGGGATGCTGATTGGCTTGCTAAAAAGCACCCCTCTGAAATTTTTGTGATCATTAGTACTGACAATTTTGACAGTGATATGAGGAAGTTTTTAGAGGAGGATAGTAGCCGCAACGTCTACTATAGGAAGTAGTTGAGATTTTGTTCTTTGTTCTTTTTTTTTTCTTTTTTTTTGTTCAATTTTTTGTTTAGTTTGTAAGGTTTTTGGTTTTTTGTTTACACGTACGATGCTGCTGGTGGATTTCTCCAATGCCTTTAACTTGGTGAACCGTACTGCTATGCTGAATGAGGTTAGAAAGCAATGCCCTTCTATCTCTTATTGGGTGGAGTTTTTCTATTCTGCTCCTGCGAAGTTGTATTATATGGACCGAAATCTTGTTTCTGCGCAAGGAGTGCAGCAAGGGGATCCTCTCGGACCTCTTCTGTTTGCGTTAACTCTACACCCTCTCATTCACATCATTGCTCGCCAGTGTCAATTGGAACTCCAGGCCTGGTGCCTGGATTATGGAACTTTGATTGGCGATACCCTGATGGTGGCTAAAGCTTTGGAGATAGTGCAACAAGAAGGGCCGGCTCTTGGTCTACACCTTAATGTGGCTAAGACAAAGATTTATTGGCCCACCGTTGATGACAGAGGTGTTTTTCCAGGTGTTTTTCCAGATGATATTAGCAGACCCTCAGACGGCGTAAAATTGTTAGGCGGACCAGTGAGTACGAATGACCAGTTCTGTAAAGAACTTGTGGTTAAAAGAGTTCAGAAAGTTGTAGGCTTAATGGAGGCTATTAAGAAGCTTAAGGATCCACAGTGTGAGTTACTTCTTTTGCGCAATTGTACAGGGGTATCTAGGCTCTACTTCTCTATGTGTACAGCCAAACCAGCACATTTGAGTGAGGCCCAGCCTTTGTTTGATGAGTTTTTGATGACATATCTTCAGCACCTTGTCACGGGAGACGGTTTAGGATTTGGTAAGCTTCAACAAAGGTTAGTTACTTTACCCATTCAACATGGTGGTGCAAGTGTTTATACTATGTACGATACTATGCAATATGGGTATGTTGCATCTAGTTTACAGACTATTTTGCAACAGAGTAATATCTTGCGCCCACTTAGAGGTGTCTGGTTTTAGTCCTAGTCTGGAGCATGCTATAAGTGCTTACAATCAAATATGTGGTATTTCTGAATCACCACTTAGTATCCATCATGCCGGCCCCCAATCTATACGTTCTTTGGCGGCTAGATACTTTAGTGTTGTGTTGAAAGAGTTACCCATTAACTTTAATTTGTCGGCACGTGATGCTGCTCTTTGGCAATGCAACAGGATTAAACATGCTCAGGATTACTTGTTGGTTGTTCCGATTGAGGGTCTTAATCAGAAGATAGGTCCTAGACAGTTCATCGCGGTTATGTGTTATAGACTGGGTATCCCACTTTTTGAAGAGGGTAGCACTTGTGCTTGTTGTGTAAGAGACATGGATATTTTTGGAGATCACGCTCTACATTGTGTCAAGGATATTGGTATTAAGTTTCGTCATGATCTTGCTCGTGACACTTTTTCTGACATATGTTACCGTGCTGGTGTTCCTGCCAGGAAGGAAGTCGACTTAGGTCTCATCTCCAATATTGGCTCGGACTTAAGACCTGCGGATATTCTAGTTCATAACTGGATTGATGGGCGTGATGTTTGTATGGATGTGACTGGTGTCTCTCCCTTCACAGGTGATGGAGTATGTGCTCTTACCCCAGGGCAAGCTCTCGCTAAGGCTATTGATCATAAACGTGTTAAATATCTTGAGAAATGCACAGAGCATGGGCTTGGCCTTGGGGTCCTTGCCTTCACTACCTTAGGTGAGATCGGTGATGACACTATCAAATTCCTTAAGAGACTACGGAATTATATGGCTAGTAATGATGCAAATGTCAAAGTGGGGGATTTTGTTTTCCATAGGATAGGTGTTGTCATTCAAAAGGCGGTTGGGGCTCAGCTTGTTGCTAGACTCCCTTCCAATTTCTTTCCACGTGATAATGTATCCGACAGTTTATTTGGATTAATATAAGCCTGTACTGGCCTTTTTTTTTTTTAAAACAAAAAAAAAAAAACTTTTAATTTCTTCACAGAAACCAGAAACAAGAAATTCATCATCTCTTCTTCCATTAGGTGATTGATAGAAATTTAACAAATTTCTTCATTGATTCTCCAATCCCGTTTCTTGTTCTCGACAAGCATTAAAAAAATCAATTCATTCGTGTTCTTCCTCACTCGACTAGTCTCACACACCCGCGCCTCCATTTTTCACCCCTCTGAAATTTTGATGTGATGTAACGAGAGAAGAATTTCCAATCTAGTTTTAGGGTTAATCACATGGAGACGCTGAAGGCACCCGTTTAGATGGATAGGAGCTACCATTTTGGGGATCGTTTTGTGAATACATAATTATTTAGGGGTGCACAAAAAATAAGCCAAGTCAAATAGTTAGACACGTCATCATATAACGAGTCAACGTTGGTCTTTAGACCAAACGCAAATGCTGGACAAATGTTAGACCAAACCCAGGTTTTGGTCAAAACATGAGTACCAAAAACCAAATAACCCTTAGTATTGTCTAGACTCTTGCCCCAGAAGAAATCTCGTTGAAGTTTGTTAAGGTCTTGACAAGTTTGTTTTGGAAGTTTAAAGCGATTCATCTGGTAAATGCTGGTGGTGGAAGTGACTGAGTTGATGAGAACATGTCTGCCAACAGGATTGAGAGTGCCATTTTTCCAACTGACCAATATGAGTTTTAATTCATCAACCACAGATTTGAAGGAGATAATCTTGATTTTATGGGTGAAGAGAGAAGAGCCAAGATACTTGTCATTTAATTATAGGACTTGAACTCCCATATGGTTGCTGATGATTGTGCTTAGATTTGTATCAGTTTTATTGCTGAAAAAGACACCAGATTTTCTGAAGTTTATGAGCTGACCTGAAGTATCCCCAAAAGTATGTAGAATGTCCATTAGATTTTGACTCTCAATCTTGTTAGCTTTGCAGAAAACCATGCAGTCATCGTCAAAAGGAGGTGGTTGATAGAGGGGGCATTCTTGCAGATTTTTATGCCAGTGATAAGACCCATATCTTCAGCTTGAATGAGAGTTCTAAAAAGAGCTTCTGTGCAGAAAAGAAATAGGTAAGGGGATAAAGGGTCACCTTTTTTGACTCCCCTGGAAGTTTTGAAAAATTTATCAGGAGATTCATTAATGAGGACTGCAAAAGTAGAAGTGGAGATGCACTGATATATATTATCACACCATTGATCATTGAAGCCAATTTTCTTTATTATAGTGCCTAGAAATTTCCAGTCTACTATATCAAAGGCTTTGGCCATATCTATTTTTATACCCATGCTACCATTCTCACATTTCTTTCCTCTTTTGGATCTCATGGAGTGGATGACTTCATGGGCTATAACAATATTATCAAAGATTTGTTTTCCAGGAATGAAAGCAGATTGGTAGGGGGATATAATCTTGTTGAGATACGGTTTCATTCTTTAGGCTATGAGTTTGGATATAATCTTGTAAGTAGTGTTGCAAAGGCTTATGGGTCTGAAGTGACTTGGGGAGGAAGGATTGTCTATTTTAGGAATAAGGGTGATAAAAGTGGAGTTCATTTCTTTGAGCATGTGGTCAAAGGTGAAATAATATTGGACCAACTTGACAATATCATCCCCCAAAATTTCCCAGTTAGCTTGAAAGAAGTTTGGATGAAATCCATCAGAGGCAGGGGCTTTGTCATTACAGGTCAGGCAAGTGACGCATAATGATTGCGCGTTACAGAGTTGCAAGACAAGTCAGTGTGCAGCCATAATGGCACAGCACTACGTAGACTGTCAAGTGCTAAGAATGGCATAACCCCGCAGGTCCAGTGAAGCTCAAAGGTTGCGCTACACTGTAAAGACATTTGGATAATTAATGAAGCTTATTGTCCGACACAATGAGGCTTCATTGAGGGATTGGAAAGACATGGCCAAAGTTGACAAATGCAACACGCGGTGTTGGCATTGATGCATATCCGTGGAATTGAGTTGGCCCAAACTCAAGGATGATGCAAGAGTGAAGAATAGGCCAAGAGTTGGTCTATGGCATTACTTTAAGTCTGGCCAAAGCTTGAACAATGCAAACAAGCTAGTAATGCAAGAGTGGCATTACTATTGTCAAGCAAATTGGCTAAGTGAAGCATATGACGCATGAGCAACCAGAATGAGCTTAAAGAGTTGGCCTCGATGATTGAAGTAGATGGATTATCTGTGCATTAGCTTAGAGTGATAATCATGCATGGCCAAGATGGCTGAGCTTTGGAGCGAGGCAGAATTCAGTAAAGTGCAACAGTTGTGCAATACGGCTCAGGTGGCGGTTATAAGTTGGTTATTGGCTTCACAAGCATTCCAAAGGTGCGAGACGAGTTAGAAGGGTTATGAAATAAGTTTAAAACCTTAGTAGAGTGTCCCTAACCATTCAAGACAAGCGTGGATTCAATCTGCATGACAACACAAAAGGTGGGAGAAGAACCACTGATTTTGTAGAGAGAGTTAGGCATTCACCAAGAGGGTGAATGGTCTGTTTGGTCCATGTGATGGACTGTTTTGTATAATCTTCCTTAATGCAATGAAATGGGTTTATTGTGTTAGTTATTTGTGTTCATTATTTTGTTGATTAGTTTGAGTTTATCAATTGGTTTGATGCATGGCAAAGCTCTTATGATTATGGCGGCATGAAGAGTTAGAGAGAAAGAAGATGAAGACTTCCGTTGCGTAAGGCCTTATGAGTGAAGGCAGATGCATACTTTGATGCAAGTGTGCAAGGTTGAGTAATTGTGGGTGAAGATGATTCACTAAACACATAGTATTGCCGGTCATGTCCCATGAAAATTTTAGGCGATTAAATGGGCGCGTGACAGAAGGTATCAGATATGTGTTTGGGGACACATTTGCTGATTTTTCTCTCTTTTTACTCAAGTTGGTGTCATTTGTTTGCCAAATTCAAGGAGGAATTGTTTGGGTTTCGCTAGTATGAAGACTAGAAGAAGTTGGTCTTGTGTGGAAAGATCAATTGGAATGAACTTGAAGCTTGATGTAGCAACATGCCATGAAAGTTTATGACAAATGTGTCAAAATTCCAGCCCAAAGTGTTAGGCAAACGCACAAGAGTCATTAAAAATCGGGTTATCAAGTGATGTCATGACATAACTAAGGAGCATGTTGACTTCTATGGTGCAAGTCAGGTGTTAAAGTCCATGTTTCTCACAAGTATGCAAAGATTAAGCATTTGGAATGCATGTTTTCGTAGTGTTTTCAGTAGCGAGTACATTACATGTGTGGTAATGGGAATTTTGCGAAAATTCCTGAACTCAAAGATGGTGTCGGCCTTTGCAGTGGCAAAAAATATGAAGAACCTGTCTATGCGATAGATTGAAGGTGTTTTCATCGTAGCCAGTTGGATGGAAGATTAAAGTTATCTCTCTCGAATGCATGTACCTTGGTGGTAATGCAAAATCTGGTTGCGAACTAGCATTTTTGTGGCAATGTGATGCCATAAAAGAAGAATTGGATAAAAAATTCTTATCTAGCATAAAGCTTATTGAAAGTCTGAAGAAATAAGCGTAAGTTAGGGGAAAACCGATACACCACGGTCTTGTGTTTGCAATGAGTTATTCGTTGATGCTAGATGTTCACAATGAGTGTGCTTGCACCTGGTTTTTGAGTGGGATCAGTATGCTTGGATAAGAGTGTCCAAAGACCTGCATTTGATCATAACCACAAGTGGATGTTCTTGTCAACCTCAAATCAACAATTGTTGCTACTGAAGTTGATTTTGGAGAAGGGGAAAGACAAGAGAAACCAGATGTGCATGGACATTAAAATGAGTTCCAAGTTTGAAGAAGAATGTGTCATTCTTGCTTTATGGAACGTAGGCAGTGGCACCTCATTTGTAAGGATTATGGCCTTGTTAAGATTGTCCAAGGGAATTTTTCCGCGAAAGTCATTGAGTGATATTACTTTGCTGAGCTCTATGTTGATGCTCAGAATCACCAAGTTAAGTCTGTTCCAGTTGTGCAAAGGTGCACAAGTTTGCATTTAAAATTCGGGTGTTGACTGGCATAGCAGGTATGCAACAATAGTATGCGCCAAATGGGATTTGGGCATGGCCAGAATGCATAATGCGTGAAGAAATGCGAGTTAAGCGAATTGTAGATGCATGGAGAAATAAGGACAAAGTAGTGGTGATGCATAAAGATGGCATGTGGCCATTATTGAAGAAATCTTCTTGAAAGCTAAAGCAACATGATGTCATCAGTTTGAAGGAGTATTCAACTAATTGTCAATTATATTGTGCTTCGTTATGGGAGTTTCATAAGAACGTTGATACTTGGAAGAGTGCATGTGGCAAAAGTGAATTGCTACATTGGGGACAATAGGTGCTGTCTTGCTTCCTTTGTTGCTTAGAAGCGAAGATGAAGTCAATATTGCAAGGGTTGTTGGGCCTTACAAGTTGATCAGTTGGCGCGAGTATTTGCTCAAATTTGAGTATACTTTCAGTTTGGGTCGAGTGGACCTTGGTGTTGGAATGAAGTCTCTCTATGTAAGGTAGTAGTGAATGAGGGTATTTGAAGTGAAAGATCTTGCCTCTTTTGTTCAAAGTAAAGCTAGTTCGAGTGGAAGATGCTACATAGCATATTAAGCCAAAATATGCAATAGAAGACGCTGAAAGTGAAAGAAGCAAATAAAGTTGGTGGCATAGTCGAGTTTGCTGTTGAGAGTTATGTGGAAGTGCGAAGGCATTTGGCAGTGACAGCATGAAGTAACGCAGCAAGAATGAAGATGTAATTCCATCAAGTATATGAGTTAAGAGTAACTCATAGTTTGGAAGAACATGATGTTGTTTTTCCGCTACATTAAAGCGTAGCAGTTTGAAAGAGCAAGTGATGCTTAAGTTGCTGGTTTCGAAGGCGCGTGAAGAGGAGCCCTGTCCAGTGAGGCGGTGTTATGTCATGGGTATCCTAAGTCATAGCTTAAGTCATGCATTCCATTCGAGTTTGCACAAGAGTGTTGCAAAATGATTGAAGAACACTTAGTCTACAGTAAGGCTTGTTGAATTGCAAGAGTGTAATGTCAGTCGGAATTGAAGGCAGTAAGCTATAATTATAAGTGTTCCTGATCCAGCAATCAGACGAATATTGAGGCTCATGTCTCTTATCGAAAGCATGAAAGCTCATGCCACAAGAATCCCTGGCTGAGAATACTATCTCTCAGAGTATATATGGATATGTAGTCTCTCAGCTGAGGCAACGGCATATCTCATGAATACTGAGCAATTCAGTAACTACTTATACATAGAATCGAAAGATTAGACGGCTCCTAGACAGCTTGCCTGCTAGTATAGAGCAATAACGTCTTCAGGATTTAACAATGTTTTCCCTGACTATATGAAAGAAATATGACGCTTTAACAAGCTCATAACACTAGATTCCTGAATAATTAATGCTCCTAGACGATCGTACTAGTATAGAGCCATTAATTAATTATTCTCAAAATCAATAGATTCATTAACTGAATCCCTGGAAAATATTCAATATTTTCATAATATTTTGTTACTTCAATTTATGGTTCTTCCCAGCAGAATTTCATGGGTTAATAATAAATATTCAATACACGGGCATCTGAGCTACCTTTGAGTAAGCCCCGATCAAAACGGTGCAAGTGCATTTAACAATAATGCACTAACGAGCACCTAAACACACGAATGCGTATTTCAGAATACGAAGAGACGATGAACCTATGCAAAATAGGAAGAAAATAATAAATAATAAAATATTACTCAAGGCGCTAGGGGACTGGGCTCACGGCTGGCCAGTCATGCCGTGACCAGTCCCACGACCAAATTCTATATTTTATCATATTTTTATTATTTTCCTTGATCTCATGAAAATCCTTTCATTTGAACAAATATTCTTTGTTTTGAGGAAACTCCTCAGTTTCATGGTGTTTCCTTCACACTGAGGAAATAATATAAAATTAGGGAAAATATTGTGGGGCCGTGATTATTGGCCAAACGGCCATGCCTTGATACCGGCCGGCCCCACACCTCATGGTTCCTCATTATTTTATTATTATTTCCCTAATCTCATGAAAACTCCTTAATCTCATGATATTTCCTTGATCCATGAAAAATAATATAAAATTAGGGAAACCCGTGGGACCGAGCCATAGCCGGCCGGTCATGCCCTAGCTGGCCCCACACGCCCTATTTTATTATTATTATTATATTTTTCATGTTTCCTTAATCCCATGAAATTCCTTGATTTCATGATGTTTCCTTCAAATTATGAAATTCCTTCAAATTATGGGAAAATACACAAAAAATACATACAATTAAGGAAACTTGTGGGACCGGGCCCAAGCTGGCCGGTCATGCCCTAGCCGGTCCCACAAACCCCTTATTTTATTATTATTATTTTTATATTTCCTTGATTTTATGAAATTCCTTGATTTCATGATATTTCCTTCAAATTATGAAAATTCTTTCAAAATTATGAAAATCCCTTCAAATCATGAAATAATACATAAAATAAGGGAAAACTCACGGGACCGGGCCCTAGCCGGCCAACCATGCTCAAGCCGGTCCCACACGCCCTTATTTTATTATTATTAATATTTTTGTTTCCTTCATCTCATGGAAACTCTTTGATTTCAACAAAACTCCTTGGTTTCAACAAACTCTTTGGTTTTATCATATTTCCCTAAAATCATGAATACTGTATATTATAAAAAATTAGGGAAAACACCGTGGGACCGGGCTTCTTGGCCGGCCGGCCATGCCTTGGCCATAGCCGGTCCCACACTTCATGATTCCCTCATTTTCTATTATTTTCCTTCATCTCATGAAGGTTTTGACGGTTTCAGCAAAAACCCTGATTTCTTCATATTTTCTCAAAATGTTGCTCAAACGCACACCAGAAAATATCAAAATTCTCAGAATTGAGATACGAACACTTTGATGACGTGAGCATGTTACCTTGACAAGGGTTAGCTCTTTGGCTTGTAAGAGGCCGGTCCCATGTATTTTGACAATTTTGACCTAATTTGCGCAATTGCACGTATTAGGTCCAAAACTCTTCCAAACAACTTGGAACTTCATAAGACGATCAATATTCGATCCCGTGACTACCCAGGGCCGGTTTCATGACCCCTTCGGTCCCTCACATCTTCATAATTAATTAGGTTTTATTACCTCTGGTTCAGACGAGCATTATTTTAATAAATGATTAAACCAGCATTTAATCATCCTTTCATCAAATCAACTGGTCTTCAGGAGACCTTGATATTTGCTCACGTGAGCATCTGGGCGCTACATGGTTGATCCATAATCCCATGTAGCCGGTCCCTCCTTCGCTCCGTGGTTAATTTTCAATAAACCATCAGTTAATCATCAATTGATCAAATTAGGGTTTTGAGTCCAAGGTTCATAATCCCAGATTCAAACGCTAATAATTTTACGTTGATCCCGTGATCAACATTTTATTTATCATACTCGGTTCAATTACCAGTATTCTGATTTAATATTTTATTTGGTCATGCTACCATAATTCATCAAACGAGCAATATTTGCTTAGATGCGCAATACTTGCTCAAATCAAAGAATATTGGTTCAACTATCAATATTCAACAATTCATCGAATGAGCAATATTTGCTCACGTTAACTTATTCACACATCATATCTCTGTCTCAACATACATGTTCAATTCATGAGTCTCATAACATTTCCAAACCACGTTCGACTCAACAAAACAAGGACTCATCATCCCATGAAGTCAGCAACTGACTAACTAAATACACGTATGCCTTGCAGACTCCACAATCACACGAGACATCAATCGTGTTAAATGGGGGGATATTAAATAAGGTTTTGGTCTGGCGGTCTACGGCACGTGTGTTCATACACACGATGAGAATGTGAGCAAGTCGTGCAATCAGTTGAAGGAGTTAACAAAGTAGTGGATGGAAAATCAACCAAGTCTCCGCACGTTGAGCAACTGGTTTTAACATGATTTCCACTTCCCCATTCTTTGATTCCATCAATTGTCACACTTCATGAGATCATGGTGTTTTCAATTCCAGCAATATAAATAAATATCTGAATCATGATTGAAACAAGGATAATCTCACGTCAAACAGACAACACGAGATTAACAATCCAACTCTCAACAGAGCAAATTCAATCATTCAGAACTTATCTTATTTTCAGAATACACAACACACCTACAATCTTCGATCACCATTGATCTCACACATTTCTCAGCTTCCCTCCTACTGACCGACCCATCCTCTCTTGTGACCGAATTTACTCTGAAACGGCCATTGTCTTGGTTTAGGCCGGAGTACTACAGATTGATCTCTCGAATTCAAAGCACTCCCTTCTTGCAGTGCATCTGTGTGAGGTTAAGCATTTTGCTCGGTTCAAGGAGTCTCCTCCGCGCGATCATCTCCTCAATTCCGTAAAAACCAGCGAATCGTTTTCCCCATCTATACTTTGGTGGAATGCTAAACCTCTCATATGTTTTCATTGCAGTTAATAACATATGGACTACCTTTATACTCTTGTATCTTATGTGTTATCGGTATATATGATGGAATGAGAGTGAAGTTCCAATTCCAAGGCTCCGATCTTGTGTTGATGTTCTCTTCCAGGTAATAGAGTAAACAAGTGTTTTAGTCGCAAATTTGCTTGTGGTTTCGCTGCAGTTTGTGGGGAGAAGTAGGATCTCTTTTTTGTTGTGAGTTTCTTTTAGATTTTGTTTTCTATTTTCCTTATTCTCAATAAGGTATATCACAAAGAGACCCCGGTGCTTGACACCAATTTGAGAGTTTTTTTTTTTGAGTTTTAAGTTTTTGAACATAGTCATGTCAAAACTTTTTAGTATTTATTTCTTGATTCAGTTGAGCTTTTAGTCAAGTTAAGTACTTATTCTTATGAAAAAGAGGTCTTCTTGCAGTATTGTTTTTAATCCAATGTTGCTTTCAATTCAATTTGACGTTTTTGATTAACGTGGGCTATATGGACCTATGTTTGTGTAGAAAAATCATGAATTTACTATTGATAGGGCCGGACGGACTATTAATATTTATTCAGGGTTGTCACAGTTACCTATAGACATGTGGCGTTGTGAGGCACACTTACTTTAGGCACTTAGGTTTTTGCTCAATTCTTACGTTTAACGTAATAATTGTTTTTGATTCCTTTCTCTTCGTAGAATGGATGTTGATTTTTTTACCTTCCTTTTGTTACTAGTTATGTCAGTAAGAAGAGGAACCAAAAATGCGAGAATCGAGGCAACGAGAATGGAGAAGCTCCAAAATTTATGGAGATGGTAAGGTTGATGACTGAGGCAATGACTAATCAGACTGCTGCCATTACGACTCTCATTCAGAACCATAATGGGAATCATAATGCACCTCTGCTGCCGCCAGGTGGGAATGTTAATGGTAATACCCCACAAGGTGATGAATCCCAATCAGAATGGCTGACCTATTAGAGAAGTTTGTTAGGTTGAAACCGCCTAGATTTTAGGGTTCAACCGATCCACTAGTTGTTGACAAGTGTAAGGAGGATATCGAGAAGATATTTGTAGCTATGAGGTGTACCCCTGTACAAAGGCAATAATTAGCGGTTTTCCAATTGTCTGGTGAAGTAAGATATTGGTGGAAGAACGCTGCAATAGGACTGGATGAAAATACTCTTACCTATGCCGCGTTTTGTGAGATGCTTGATTCAAGGTATTTCCCTACAACTGTGAGACATAAGAATATTAAGGATTTTTTTGAATTAGAACAAGTTAAGCCTATGCTAGTGGACGACTACCGGAATCGGTATATTACTTTGCAATGTTTCGCGTATTTCATGGTACCCGACGAAGACAAGACATCTCAGAAGTTTGAGAATGGTTTAGGGGATCATATACGAAGTAAGGGAATTAGCCATTTTTTCCTAATTTTCAACAATGGTGCTAGAGCTACTGAGGCAAATTGGTTGAGGCATAAGGAAGCTAAGGATGCAAAACAAAAGAATTACCAATATAATCATCATGGTTGGAAGAGACAAAGGTCTGATCCAGTTGAGGACTCTGATATTGGAACCGTGAATGTTACACCTACTCCATTTTATTGCTATAATTGTTGGGATACTGGGCACAAGAGACATGAATACACTAACCCCAGGCGACAACGACCTAAGACGTCAAATGAAAATAAAGGGGTATGTTTCTTGTCCAAAACAAAAGAAGTAGAATTTAATTCATTCTAGTGCAACCTGTTTTTGTACGATTTTGTGATAAGTTAATTTCGAGGACAAAATCATCTCTTTTAGGGGGAAGAATGTCATAACCTTAAATTTCTTTATTTGTTTGTTGTTAGACTGCCTTTAATATATCAATATTGTTAGCTAATAGGTTACCCTTGAAATATAGCTGGGTGTGGTTAAAAACTTGGTCAGAAAAAGGAAATAAAAACCTAGGTTAAGTTGCCTGAGTTAGATATCAGAAAATCTGGTTTTTCTCGTCAAAGAAAAGAATTGTGCGGCATAAAGGGAACCTGTAGCTGAAACTAAAGGATTTCTAGGATTGCTCAAGACAAATGCAAGTTCTTTCTTTCTTTATCATGTTCTAGTGGTAGTATGTAAGCTTCAATTTTTCATTTTCTTAAAAATATAAGTTAAGAGGTAGAGATTCTAGGTTAAATTCGTATTGAGTTTATTTCCTGACACCTGAAAAATTAGTTATTGTTTGATCCATAAACAGAGATCTAACCATCGGATCATCGTGATTATTAAATATGTTATTCCTTGCTGTGTACTCACCACTTGACCAAAATTTTAGATTGATTGGACTAGGAGAGGTCACATAATCATCTGTATCCCAGGGACTGTTTTTGCAGATTTTGTATAATTAGACAGTTCTGAAAACCTTAAATCGTATAGAAATACTACATATAATTCTTTGAGATTTTAATGAGGGTAACCCATTTAAGCAATGATATTGCTATAAAAATTTCACTTAAAACCGAGTTTGGGAGGTACCTCAACCAACTGACTTTTACAGGTAAATCAATATGAATTCAATTTTCGATGTTCATATAGAATCGGTCGTATTTTGGTTTCTAACAATTACTTTCCTCTGAAATTATGGGAAACTGTTTGTGTTATATCTATGAACTAGAACTTGACCCGTGCTGTAATGACACGGCCTCGAAAATAAGTAAAAAAGATCTACGTCAGTTTTGACTAGTGTCATTCATTTGTTGTTGCTATATAGAGTGATAATTGTTCTCCATACTTTTTTTATTTTTTTTGTATTATAACCGAGCTTATTTTAACACTAAAAAAAAATCAAGCACAACTTTCATAATATAGCGTTGCTTGTGTAATAACGACACTGAATAAACATTGCACAATACTACATTTACCAATTGCGGTACCACCACCAGAACCACCCATTACCACTACCTTTTCCACCAACATCACTATCGTCACCGGCTCCATGAACCACCACTCACAAACACCACACTGACATCCCTAATATCTATTGATGTAATTACTAACAAAGTTATTTAGTGAGAGTATATATTTATTAAGTTAATTAATATGACATTTATTATGAGGGATTAGTAAAATATTTATTATGAGAAATTAATATGACAATAATAATGTACATAGTCACAGATTAAGACTGTTGGATGAATTTCTAACTTCCATCATACAAGCCACTTACGTAAAGAACCATTGATTTATATTCCCCTTAATAAATCTTGAGGACGATACAAAAAACAATTGATAATTAAGACAAATATCAAATATTTTGAGGATGATACCAAATCATCAAGGAAAGAAGGTTGAGCGAAAGTATGTTCTTGGATTCAAGTTCTTTTGTCTTTATAGCATATCTCCCCTTCCCATATTTATTTCTGATTTAGGTTTGCTCAACAATGGGGAACTAAAGTTTCTTAATCTATTTTTCCTACCGGATGTGAGTGAGAGAATCAATTGTTCAGTTTTACGGGTATGTAGGTTCGTTATTTCTAGTCAATCAAATTTCTCCGCTTTGCTTTTGATTTATGAGATGAGAAAAAAAGAAAATGTAATGCATTATTTCTCAATTAAAGCGTGTAATCATAGGATCGACCATAACCAAGGATTTAGGTCAAATCAAGATCGCTTTTTATGCTGACTAACTTATCCCAACTTTGTTTTGTAATACTAAACAAAGAAAAATGAAAAAAGATCACCTAGATAGGATATAACCCGTGTCGTAACAATATGACTCAATAATAAGTTATTTTATTGTGCACTGATATTGGCGCATACCGTATGTTTGCAGTTATTAACATGACGTTGTAGTGCTTTTTTTAATTGTCATGTATTTTAACCAAGTTTACTTTTTCATGAAGACGATCAACCGCATCTTCTTTGCTTTATAATGTTAGCTGATTTGTGGCGACAAAACCATCACCATCACCCGCCACAAAACCACCGAATACCACTTATTTACCCTACGACCACCGCTGCCATCCCCGCAGCTGGGAGTGCTTTTAATTTTTAATCACAAACGTCATGTAAAAAGTTTTGATTGGAAAATTTATTTTTATTTTAACACTAAAAACCATGATTTATTCGATTGGTACCATATATAGTAGGGACACCATTTGGGTGATCTAGTGGTCATGATCATATTTTCTTAGATGATCTGTTATCATACTCGAAATATTTGGTTTTTGTCCTTACCACTCGTGCTAAAAACAACCAACTGCATCTTTCACAATAAAATGTTGTATGTTTTGTAAAGCCACAAAACTATCATTGTCCACTACTATTCACCAACATCCACCACCATAAAAACCAACCACTACCACTATTTCTTCCACCACCAGTAATGTTACCGCCTCCACCACTCATAAACACCCGCCACGGTTTCTACCACCCACTACTTATTCCATTACCACCATTAATATTTATTAATATAATTTTTAGTAAAATTATTTGTTAAACAAAATATATATTTATTAGATTAGTGAAAAAGCGGGGGTATAACGACCACACCTAATAATTCGTTCGAAAATATGTTTGGACTAAACTCCAATATAATTCCGAGAGCACCAACTTAAAAGTGAGACTCAATTAAGAATTATATCAAAGAGCTTTATCTCTTTCTCAATACAATCAACAAATCGAACATGTAGAAATCCGTGAGCGTGATTGATGTGAGAATAACTTGGACAGTACCAAAGACCAATTCCCAAGTGTCAATCAAGTTATATCCATCATACAAGGTCAGATTTATCAACTGTGATTGTTCTACGCACAACCTGTGATATTTCAATTGTATAAACAAATATAATGTGGAAAATAAATAACACATACACAAAAAATCTTGTTAAAAGAAAACCACAAATGCAGAAAAACCCCGGGACCTAGTCCAGCTTTGAACACCACACTGTATTAAGCCGCTACAAACTATAGCCTATTACAAGTTAACTTCAGCATGGAATATAGTTGAGCCCTAACCAAGTCTCACACCGATTAAGGCACAGTCACGTTCCTTTACACCTCTTGAATCCCAGCAAGACTCTACGCACTTGATTCCCTTAGCTGATCTCAACTAAGAGTTTCTACGACCCAAAGTCGAAGAATTATAAACAAATTTGTCTCCCACTGATAAGTCTATTTTGGTTGTTGTTTTCGTATTTAGATAAATGTTGAACAGGAAACTCAACTAATACCCTTATACTCCCGAAGAGCATCCTAGAAATATCAGTCACCTCACAATAACCCAACTGATTAACAGAAAAAGTTATCGCGGAATCACAAGAATCTGAGACGAAGAATGTTGTGATTACTTTTTATATCTTACCTATCGGAGATAAATCTCGAGTAAATCTTAGAGAAGATAAAACTTAATACGATAGAACAAGTAATATCAGATACTCAACTACAGAGAAAATAGTTGGATCTGGCTTCACGAATTCCAAATGAAGTCTTCAAGTCGTTAACCTAATAATGGTTTTGGAAAACCTAGGTTTAAGGAGAATCGACTCTAGTTTGCAACTAGGACACACATAAGTGTCGGGATTAGGTTTCACAGATGCTAGAGTTCTCCCTTATATAGACTTTCAAATCAGGGTTGCTTACGATTAAAGATAAGATAACTTAGTAACAAAGTATTCAATATTCACCGTTAGATGAAATCTTGATTTGAGATTCAAGCTAAGCAATCAATCTCCACCGTTAGATGGTATTAGCTTGATACACACAAATGGAATATACCTATTGTTAAATCACTGCTCGGTCGAACTCGCAAGCGTTGCTATCTCAGGCTTGTTTGATTTCTAGTCTACTTATAGCTAAGTCTCAGATTAGGATAAAAAATGTAGTTGAGCTTTAGACTTCACGGCGTTCATCGATTGAAGACGAAGAACTACTAAGGGGAGCTTGTGGAACTTCATCAACAAAAGGTATGTGGAGACTTGAACTCATCTATCACTCAAAAGTCTATCTACTATATCTCATATTTGAGACAAAAGTCGTATAGCTATATAGACTTCGATTATACACATTTGATATTTCGAGTTTAGTTTAACTCGCTTATATATTTCTCGAAATATGTGTTGTTAAGCTTTCGCTTTAACCAAGTTCATTTTATATTCTTGACGAAAGTCAAAAGATGATCATGTGAAAATCGCCTGGTAACATCTTACATGATTTGTATGAGACAGTCATTTGATGTAGACTCAAAATGTTTCGTATTGATCATTCGATCACTTGAAAATTGCTTTGAATCTAATAGTTTGTGTGAGACAACTATTCCTGCCTTCTAAGAATGTTTCAATGATTGAAATGGGAGTTTAGAACAATTAACCATGATTGGATATAACACAGTATGCGTACTTGTATGAGAACTGTTGCAAGCTATTCCAAGTCCTGGAACCATAGTATGCATACCCGTATGCATACTGGTTTGTTAGTTGAAAGTCCGGGAACTTAGTATGCATACACTTATGCGTACCAGCATAAGCTCAAAGTTCGGGAATTCAACTGAGTTTGGTTTGTACGACAGTATGGGTACCCGTTCGCATACTGGCGAACCCATACCAAGTCTGGCCACTTAGGTATGCGTAACCGTTTGCATACTTGAGTAGGTTATGTTCTAAAATCGGTTTGTTCATGAACTAATACATTTATAAATTAAGGAATGCAATCTTTTGCAAACCGTGGCTATAATGTTCATGAATTGGTTTGAGTAAATCAAAATTGATTTTGCTTCAATTGTGTCCTGTATACTTCTATGAGAATATAAACAATTGAACAACTCTAGAACTAGTTTCATTTGAGTCATTTGAACTTGTTGTGATTGAGATGAACAAGGTTGATATGATAGTGTTCATATAGCTAACTTCAGTTAACTATTGTCGAGACAACAAGGTGTACCCGTTTAGGTACGATTACCCATATCTATATGAAGTCACTTTTCATTTGTGTGTAACAAGTTAGGTTCGATCTAACGGTTGAAAGATATTAGCTTGAGTCTAATCAGGTTTTCTTCTAACGATAAATATTGAATGCTTTGTTACCAAGGTAATATTGATTGCAAACCCTGATTTGAAGACTATATAAAGGAGAACTCTAGCAACTGGGAAATCTAATCCCCACACCTCCTGTGTGATACTAGTTGCGACTAGAGTCGATTCTTCTTTGACCTAGGTTTTTCCTAAAACCATTATAGGTTAACGACTTAAAGACTTCATTAGGATTGTGAAGACCCAACTATTTTCTCTGTAGTTGCGTGTTCTGATCTTGCTTTATCCTATCGAATTGAGTACTATCTTCTCTAAGATTTGCTCGAGATTTAATCTCCGATAGGCAAGATAAAAAGTAGTCACAAACATCTTCGTCTCATCGTTTGTGAGGTTGTTAGACCCCCACTTTTTCAATTGGTATCAGAGCAGGAAAACACGATAAACCTAATTAGTTTGTGTTTGATTGTTCATAAAGACCGTCCCTATGGGAAATCACTTTGGGAAACTTGTCCTGGGCATCTGTTACGCATATCAGAAATCTTCAAAGGTTGTTCAGAGGTTATTCTTCTCTAGACTACTGGTCTCTCAAGATAATCTCACATCATCTATAGCGTTGGAAATTCTAGATGATGGAAAACAATCTAAAGGAAAAATTAATGATTCCTTTAAAAAAGTTCGTTGCAGAAAACGTCTGCGTAAAAGCTCAAGGATATGGAACCTCACTAGACTTCTTATTCTGTCATTCGTGACACACATTCGAGTTTTGGCAACAACTCTGTCAAAATCGATAAAAAAAATTTTACAGTTGGTATTGCAAGTTCCAGCCTTAGTTAGCAATTCGTCGACCGGCGATAATTCGGGTCGGCAAAAATGCGCGCATTAATCGGCTAGGCAAAATGAAAATTCGGTCAACAATCCGGTTTATGCGTCATTCGGCAAAAATGCAGAAATGCATCAATTCGCGTATAATTATTTTTAGCTATAAGAATGCGGGACATAAAATTCGGCACATAATAAAATAAATTTTAATACTATTTGGCATTGGGGACTACAGTTTTGCAAAATTAATAGGTTATATAACTTAGATGTACTGTGTTTATCAACAAACCGAACATGGCTCTATGGTTTTAAGCTTCTTATAAGATGCAGGAGATGTGGGATCGAATCCCATCAGTTGTTGCTATTTTTGCAATTTAGCTAGTGGATAATGGGCTGACTGTTTGGGCCCAGCAGCACCGAATTAGCTTATCGAATAATTCGAATATTCGTAACATGCAATTTAGCTAGTGGATAATGGGCTGACTGTTTGGGCCCAGCAGCACCGAATTAGCTTATCGAATAATTCAGATATTCGTAACATGCGCGAATTACTCGGGGATATCATAAAAACCGCGTTTTCTGGTCGGGGTTGATAATGTTCGCCGATTTATTGCGGGCAGAATCGATTCGCGAATAATTCGGCAAAAATTCGCCGAATTACTAACTAGGGTTCCAGCCATCGGAAAAATCCTCCCTTTAATCATAAGAAAAAGGGAATAAAAAATTTCAAATAAACCTAAGTATCATCATTACTATGATTATACTTCTGGTACATTTCACAAATATCGACCGGAGAAGGTGCATAAGGATTCCTCTGCTCACCTTGCCTCTTGGTAACAAGATTGACATCACCCCATTTGTACATAACTTGGAGTGGGGCAAGTCACGATCTGATTTGTTTTGTGCTTTTGTATTATGGGTTTGTTTTATTTTTGAAATTTATTTTTCCTTGAAGAAAAACTTGTTCGACAGAATTCTTCTGTCCACATGAGGTTAAATAAAGTGATATAGTTCTACCACTATCCTTTTAATGCACTATGATGATTTTTTCACAGTATGCGAACCTTGATGGCTGAACGTTGTAAAAAATCTCACCTTCCTTTTGTGGGTCGCAGTTCATGAACAGGTCCAAGCCCATTAATAGGGAGATAAGAGTTGTGGTACACATACCCTTCTTCTTCCTTCTCTTGTCCGCCTCTTGTCCGCGTACGTGAACTTTTCTAGGATTCATGTGTCATCTCAGTCAAGTTTTCTTGACTAAAAAACAGCTTTCCCCATCTAATTTGGCTTCCCTTTCGATAATAATCATTTTAAAAGGAAACAAGTTTTTTTGGAAAACAAGACAAATATGTAATTGTTTCTTGCAAATCTCTAATCGAATTACAAACTTATTATTCACGAAAAGAAAAAGGCAAACGTCGTTAATTGTTTCTTGATGATGCATTTTAAAATTTTACTAGTGTTGCCCACAATGACCATAAGTGAAGTCTTATTGACTAAAAATCAGTTTCCCACGTCTCATTTGGCTTCCCTTTTATTTTTAACATTTGTTTTTTTTTTGGATAGTGGGTAGTGACAAGGCTCTGGAGAGACTAGAGAGGAATCGTTTGAAATCAAGAATCGGGATGCTCACGTTTACTTTGTTGTTTTCTTTTCTTTTTCTTATTCGTCATAAATATGATTAAGTTTGTTTGCAGTTTCACTCAAATTTAGGGGGTGAGGGTAATGTTTGTCAGGGCACATAAATCAACGAAAGGCTGTTACTTGAGCCCTAAATATCTATCATCATCTTCGTCATCGACATCAAATTGTACTGGAACTTTGGATAATCCACTATTCACCATCCACTATTCACCAAGAAGTCTTTTCCCCTCTTTCTTTCGCTCTTGCTGGAACTTCTGCGCAATTGCTGGGTAAGCTTTCAGGTATTTTCCGAGGACTAATATACGTATGGAATTATCTCTTTACTTACTTTTCCATGAACAAACAAACACATAGTCAAGAAATGCCTTAGTCCAAGGTTTCAAATTTCATTTACCCCGAAAAATGAAATGGGAATCTGCCGTATTAAGCGTACAATTTTTATTTCTGTTTTTGTTGACTTCAGTTTTACCGGCATGAATGAAATTACATCTTAGAGATCCATGAACAGGAAAACATTTTGAAATGTTAATATCTTTCTTTTTCTTCTTATGGGTAGTTCCACTGTTCCAGATACCGGTAGTGGAAACCAAGTAAACCCTCTTTGTTTCTTGATGTCAAAATTAGAATAGAATTTAGTAAGGTTGAAATTGCTATGGCTTAGCTTGCATCTTGCTCTTTCTAGAGGTTAATGGGAAAGGTTACATCCCAGGACTACAACTTCCATAAGGACCCTAACATTGCACTTGCATCAATTGAGTTGAAAGATTGCTTCCAATTTACTTATTTCGTAAGTGTTGCATGTGGCTGTGTTCATAGGGTGCTAAGAGGGAAAGATCAGGAGTTCTTTTTTTCTTTTTTTTCTTTTATGCAAATTAAACTAGTTTAGAGATCATCCTGAGATGTCTGTCATAGCTCACTTCAGCTAAGCGCCTAAAACTGTAGAAGGTCCAATTAACTGCTCTAGATAACTTGGTATCACCTCTGCATTCATTTGTCTGTGTTTTGTTGTTGTTCTAATGTTTGCATACTAAGTGACACTTCCTCAATGAACTGTATACATATCTGCAGGAGACATGGCCGCCTTAGCAACTGCTGAAGTTTGTGACTCAAATGCGTCACTTTTACAGAGTGGTGAACTGCGTGTTCTCCACCCAATTTTCCAGATATATGGGCAAGGGCGTGCATTTTCAGGACCGATAGCCACGGTTAAAGTGTTCGAGGACAATGTACTGGTACGGGAACTGCTCGAGACCCGGGGAGAAGGAAGGGTCCTAGTTATCGATGGTGGGGGAAGCATGCGTTGTGCCATTCTTGGAGGGAACTTGGCGCAATTAGCTGTGAACATGGGATGGGCAGGTATTGTAGTCAACGGATGTGTTAGAGATGTCGATGAGATTAATGGATGTGATATCGGTGTTAGGGCGTTGGCATCTCATCCTTTGAAATCAAACAAAAAGGGTGTTGGTGAAAAGCATATACCTGTTTACATAGGAGGAGCTTTTATCCGTGAAGGGGAGTGGCTGTATGCAGATAGCGACGGAGTTCTTGTTTCGAAATCAGAGTTGTCAACCTGAAAGACTTACAAGAATTACAAGAAAATGAGGGCTTTCCTAGTTCTATTATGTGATGTCTCCCAATAAAAATAAAGCGAAGATGCCCATTTTTTTCAATATTTGGTAGCTTTGTTTCGTATTTGTTTGCTCATTCTCTGAATCATTAGGAACAATTACTCCTGGATATCTTGTTACCTCAAATATGTTTCCCCTTTTCTAAATGGTTAACGAGTTTGAGAATCAGATAATATTGTAAGTGTGGAAATTACTCCTGTAAAAAAATAGACAGAAGGAGATGCATACAGAGCACAATATCATCACCCAACCACACAAAAATTGCATTTCAAGAACTGGTAGTTAGTGATTTTTTTTTTTTTGAAGTTATGTGAGATAGAATAGGCACATAGAACACCCATAGCTGAACCTAGATAGTTGCAAATTTGTACATTCAATAAAACCTCTTATCTGTTTCTGAATGGTTGCAAATTTGTTCTTAAAATCGTAAAGTCCTAGGTTGTTGTGGCAGAATCAACTTTGTGCAACTTTAGGATTCATTGCTCCACAATGAGTTAAAAGCTGCTGCCTGCTGAATTCAAAGAGTGAATCCTACAATTCCTGGTGTAACGTGATCTTCATATAAAATCAAACTTAAAATGTTGTTGATCAATAACTGTTTTTTCAGCTCATCTATTTTCTATTAATTGCTGCTTTATGTCATAGGATCAACCTCCTAGCAGCATTCATTCAGTTCCGTTTCATCTGCCTGCCTGAAAGACCTAAAGGACCCAAAACAGCTCAGTAGAGGGCAATAACGTTCGACATGTGTACTTCGCACGTGTAAATGTGTGGGCACGCGAACCAACACCGATGTAGTTTTGGACTGGAGGAGATGAACGCAGAAGTTAGAAGAAAGAAACGAGATAAAATATTACTATCCAGTAGACCAGACTCACCAGAGATTGAGATAATAACAAAAGTTTCTCTCTTCCTCAAAAATCAAAATTCAGTCTTTTTATCAAGTCGTCTTCAATTTCAGTGGAAACGAAACTGAAATAAAAATTGATAAATTATCAGAAGAAGAAGTGAGAGAAGATGGCGATGAGAGAACTGGTTACAGGAGGAACATCCTGTCCTGTACCTGGATCATCATCATCTTCAAATCCAGTTGCTGCTCTTGCTGAAAATCTCTTCGGTGCTGCTTCTAAAACACGTGTATGTATTTGTATTTCGATTCCTTGTACACATCTTTACTTTAAATCTAAGTTTTTTTTCTTACTCATTAATCTGTAAAGAATTTTTCCCTAACCTAACCTTTGCCTACCTTTATAGACAATAGACAATTCTGTAGTATATTCTAACAAATTAGCTTAGGGTTTTGAATTCAAAACACTAATACACCAAACAAGCATCGCCATACTCTATTCAGCTTGGGGCATTATTTCTCCTACACTAATTTCGTATAATTCTCCTTATTTCATTATTTGGGACACTAAAAAGGTTTTTTTTTTTTTTTTTTTTTTTTTTTTTTTTTTTTTTTTTTTTTGTGATTTGTGTATCTATCTTGGTTATTCTGAACAGGATAGTGTTAGGGAGCTTCCTGGAATTACACGTACAGGTCATCCAGATGCCTCTTTCTACCCTGGCCAGTCAGCAGTACTTCCAGGGTTAGAGTATGATCAGCAACCCGGAGCTCAGGTTTTATAATATGCTTTTATATCTATTTCTTTAAGCCGTAATGGAGATTGATTCTCTGAATTTTATTCTAACATTTTGCCTCTTCAGGGCTCCGAGTTCCTTCATGCCTATCGTGCAGATCAGGCAGGTTTTGGAGGTGTTTGGGACGAAATCCAACGTCCTCAACTTCCTCCTTTTGCACATCCAAGAGAAATTCAAGGAGAATCTCATCTTGCTGACTTTGAGCAGATTTATGACCATGATGCAAGTTCTCAGCTTCAGCCCACTTTGGATGGTAAGCCTTAAAAAATTGTTCCATTGTCATTTCTTGGAATTATCTATGCTCAAGTATAGCACTAATCATGTGAAAAATGTTTTTTCAAACTATCTTGTTTGGAATGTTAAGAATCCATTTTGAAAAGAATGGCAAAGGTTCATACAAAAATTTGTTCTGGATAAACAGTAGAAGAAAAAGAAATATCCAGTTTCATTAGTTTAGTGTAATGAAATCACGAAATCTTCTATTCTGTATAAAGGGAACTTCCACATCAAAGGAGGTTTGACCAATTTCTCTAGTGACGTAACTCGCCTTCATCTCTTTGTTGTACTGTAGTAGCAGTCGGCTGGCTGTAGTCCCTTCAGATTTGTCTCTGTAGCGTTCATTGAGGGAAGTGCCTCCTGCGCACCATATTGTTAATATTGTTAATAGTGGATGGCTGGATGCACACCCAATCCATTGAAAAATGATCTTGCTAAACTTACATGCTCCATGTACATGTCAAAATTGTATTAATCAGCGAAAGGGAGGACTGATAAATTTTTCTGCCTGTTGCTTTATTCCGTAGTCCCGTGGCGAAATTATTGAATCTGGTCTGATTCATTTGAACTTACTTGTAGCTATTTCTGAATCTTGCAGGACCTCCACAAAGAGTATTATCGAGTTTCCTGCACTCTTTTGTTGGAAGTAGCCGAGCTGGTATCCCTTTTCGTCCTGTCGCACTTCCGGTTTTAGGTCTATCTGAAGGTGACAAGCAGTGTATACGTGATCGTAGCAGCATAATGGCACGACACTTCTTTGCGGATAAAAGTGAAGATTTTATTAATTCACAGGTTTGACATAAGTTGGCAAATATTGGAATTTATATTTATTTTATAGGTACAGAATCAATGACATAAGCGTGTTGCTGGCTTATTTAGTATAAGCAGATTTTAGTTGCTCTGACCTAGGTTATGTCTTTGCTCTCTATCGATTAGGGCCAACTAAAAAAATCTACATCTAAAAACTGTATATACATTTCATCGCTCTAACTTCTGAGCCCGATCTCAGATTCTGAACTCAAGCTCTCTTCTTATTATACTTTTCATTAACTTTGATTCTTGTTGACTCTTTTGAGTTCGTTAATAGTTGTTCTTTTACTCAGGTGAATGCACTGTTACATTCTTTAGAGATTGATAATGATCTTCGTGCAAAGGGACATTTGCCAGGAAGATTCCAAGAATTTGAAGAGCATTGGAATGAGTCTCAAGGTGCTCTAAGAGCTGGGCCCTCTCATCCTTCTGATAGATGGGCTGCTGAATATAACCAGCAGATTGTATCACGTAGTGATCCTGAATCTTGGGCTCGTTCATTTGAGCAGCAACATGGCTCTAATGGTTGGGCTTCTGAATTTGAACAGGTAAGGAAGTACCACGATCTCAGCATGTGACAAAATTACTATGGGGTATGCACCCATCCAGTAATAAGCAGTGTACACACTTCAATGCCTTGATCATTTCAACTTGTTTTTGTTTTTCAGGAACAGTCTCAGATGATATCCACGGGTCAAATGCAAGGTGCAAATAATTCTAATTTAGCAGCAATGGAGCAGACCCGTATGCTGGCACATACATTAGCCCAAAATGATGACCCAAAATTTCAGGTACATCTATGTTGCAAGTCATGATTGCCTCCACAGGAACTTAGTGTTGGGAAAATTGGCACCCCAAGCGCAGCGGAATCACTGGATCACAAAGGGCAATTGGTGATTTGAACCAAACATGAGATAAATAATAAAAAGACAGAAGATAAAGAAGCACACAACCACAACACAAGATATACGTGGTTCACCTTTACAGGCTACATCCACGGCCAACACCACCAGAAAAACTTCCATTATAATCAAAGACCATTACATGCCTTTCCGCAACACAAGACAAGCCAAAGAGTTAACAAGACATACCCGAGAACAACATCGAAGAAACCATGGAAACCAATTCTCTAACCATTCCTCGAACCAGCCTCATGTCTTCTCTTCTACACCTTCTTCACAGCTGCTAGTAACAGAGGAGAAACATGGAAACACTAGAAACTTGGTTTACTAGAACACCAAAATCCTCTCTCTACAAGTTTTTCTCTCACAACGATATTGACCTTCACGGTAGCTCACGACCCTCCCAACAAAGAGACCAAAATCCTAAGCACAAGGATTTACCACTCTTCTAGGTTGGATGTCAACAAACCTACAATTCTAGTCATATATATAGATAACACAAACTTGGCCACCAAGTATTAGTCTCCTATTAGGAAACTAAACTCTTTCCTAATATATTTCCTACTCCAATTAGGATATCCACCCAATATGGAAGCGGACCTAACATAGGAAACTCACTTAGAAGTTAGTTGCTGAAAAACATTGTCTAGTATGTGGACTACAGAGTGTATACTGTCAAACAAAAAGCAAATGTATGAAAAATTGTGTATAACCTCTTTTTTACTGAATCCCACTTTCCTAAGGAGCCTCTTCATATATTCAAGTTCTAAAAACAAAGCTTTAATTGCGAAAGTTTTTGCGTCCATCTGTGACTAGTACGAGTTACTTGAAACTTTTAGGAGAAATTATTTAAGTCTCAAGTTGTTATCCGTAAAATGCTGACAGGTCACTCATTTCTCAATTTTTCCTTGTTGTCCTCAGAACTCGAAGTTCCTCCAGTTTGTGTCAAAAATGAGCCGTGGTGAGCTTATTATTGATGATAATCAAGTGAAGCCAGCGGAAGCTTCTGCTTCTGGTGATTGGGCAGATGAATATCAACAGAAACATTATGGCATTCATAACTCTTGGGCCGATCAGTATGCACGCGATGAGGTAAACCTGTTTCGTAAAACACCACTAAAACTCATGAATTCCCAACCCCCTCCTAAAATATCTGAAGTTCGAAAATAGGTGCACGCTCTTGAATAATTACGATATAATCAATAGAAGGAAACGCCATTGGCGTTGAATCGATGAATTTTAAATGTCCTTGACGGTTTAAGTATAAAGGCCAATGAATCCTAAACAGAGTGTGGAGTGGAGTAACATAATAAGTTTATTCTGATTGTGTTGTTCCGTCTTTGTCCTGATCCACTGTTCCCTACTATGTGATTCTAAAAGGCTTATTTATTGTTTTTAGAACCTCTAAATCTCTTATCGCTGTTTGTCCTCTTGCTTGCTGCGATCAAGTCCTGTGGGACGACATAGCGGGTCAGTTTGGCATAAAGGGAGTACATTCTAGAACGTAAAGGTTAAACACAAATAGAACTGCATGTCTTTATCTTTCAAAATAATTTTGGGGCAAATTCTTGGAACCACAATTGTTATCTATGTAGCGGTGAGCTGTTCCTTTGGGGCGTGCTTTTTACCATGGCAGTAGTGGATGGAATAGGATAGAAGAAAGGGTGCAACTGAACTCTGTAGGATGGGGATAGAAATTCGTTCTCCTATTTGAAAAACTCAAACAACCAAACATGTAACTATCCTTGATTAGGTTCTTCAACTCTACTTCTTCCTCGTATCTCACTGTGGCAAACAAACCTTCAGCTAGTTCTTTTGACTAACTCAAGTCAAGTTTGTGGATTCTTAGGATTAATGATGAAGATCTACCTGTATATGTTTATAGTTCAATAGACCAGTAAGGATTCGTAATATGTTCTATCCTTATCTATCATATAGTTACTTAACTCTGTGAGCTTTGACCCATGTACTAATGCAATGGGTACTGGTGCTGGCTAGTGGTGTCCAAAAGGTGTCGGAAATGGTGAGATGAAAACAGAATAACCACTATAGAGTTAACATGTTTTGGAAACGGGTCCCCATGTGTCGACGGTTTAAAAATCTAGTTAGTAGGTTGTCCTTTTACATACATCATGCTTTCTTTGGACGCACATCCACTGAAAAAAAATATTATTCCTCTTTGGTATATTTTTAGCATTCCTATGGGGCGGATACATGGGCATCTGAGTACGCCACAGAACAGGAAAAAACTGGATTGGTTGATGATCAGTGGGTCAATGAGTTCTCCAAGTTACAGGTCGATGAAGGAGCTGTGGGGCAGAATTCAGCTGACAACTGGGCAACTGCGTATGATGAGTAAGTTGTCAACTTTCCATGAGAAACCTTCTTGAGAATTGACGCCTTCATGGGTTATTCGTTTTTTCAGTTGCTACTTGTATTGTTGTTCTTCTTCTTCCTTTTTTTTTTTTTTTCCATTTTTTCCTTGTGCCGTGATTATCTGTGTGGATTATGAACCTGAGCCTATTGTGCATTTATTATTAGAGAAGAGGTTAGTTATTCTAATTTGGCCTTTACTTGATCAATTATAACAGATACCTAAATGAGCAAACAGCTGCCAAACAACGGTCAGATGCTTCAAGGGGAGTTTACGTCTTCTCTGACATGAACCCTTATGTTGGTCATCCTAACCCTTTGAAAGAAGGGCAAGAGCTGTTCCGTAAAGGTCTTCTGAGTGAAGCTGTGCTTGCTTTAGAGGCTGAAGTTCTGAAGAATCCCGAGAACGCTGAAGGTTGGAGGTTGCTTGGTATAACACATGCAGAAAACGATGATGATCAACAGGTAATTTCTACATATTAAATTCTAGCTTGAAGTATTCGATTTTTGGGAAGGTGCAAAATAAATTGGCAACGGTGTCCCTTCTAAACTATACTTGCCTCGGGCTCTTCCCTCTTACATCTCCCATTTGGAGGTACATTTTTGCGTTTAGGGTAACTGAGTGATGTTTATAGGTACAGTAAGGAAGAAGAAGGGTCTGTTTTGATCATTGTTTAGCCGTCAAGTGGTCCTAAATATTCTTCTTTATTTGTGAGGTGGGGTCTACATCAATGATCTAATCTGTATGATGAGTTGAACGACCTCAGCAAGCATCAGCTCGCTCTAGAATTTGCATCCCCATCATTTATCTATTAAAAATATTCCATCTATTTAACGGTGGTGAACAACAATACTACTGTTGACTGCAGTAAAATATAGGGTTAGAAATTTTAGAGTAGAACCATTTTTTGTCGAGGATGCTCTACAAGGCAAGCAGAATATCCTCAGAAAAAAGGCCTTTGTTCATCTCATGTATGGTCACAGACTCACATCCAAATGTATGCTTGGTATCTAGAGACGAGGAGTGTGGGTCCCTCGTTAATAAAAATTTTAAACAATTAATTATATAGCAGAAACCGTGTAGGGTAACATAATAGTTATAACTTAAAATGTACCGAGTATTCATGCTGGGAAATGCATGAGTTCATTGGTGAAGCAATTAACTTTGTTCAAGTTGACTCGAGTATGCCTCTTTTATCTAGTGGACATTTGCTATTTTGTAGGCTATTGCGTCCATGATGCGTGCGCAGGAGGTTGATCCGGCAAACCTAGAAGTTCTTCTTGCTCTTGGCGTGAGTCATACCAATGGTTAGTGATGTCTTGATGTATGGTTGAATGTAGAAAGAGGTCCAGGTAATTTTATACTGATTGTTGCCCATGACACCCGGATGTTATGTGCTCTTCTTCTTCGGAAGCATCATGCAGCCTTTTCCTTCTGGGGCAAATTACATGCCAAATTTTATTTCTAAGATAAATCTGTATTTTTGAATATATCTTGGTTGGTGATTAGAAAATTCTATCTTTCTTAACAACGTTTCAGAGTTGGAGCAGGCAGCAGCAATAAGATATTTATATAGATGGCTTCAACATCACCCTAAGTACGGCCATCTTGCCTCTCCAGAGAAGTCTGAATCTCTGTACTACGCGGATGTAAGCTTCCAGTTCAGGAAACAGAAGTTTTATTCTGTGCCTTGCTGTTTCATATAGGAGTTTTTTTCTGGTTCTCAAGTCTCGTGCATTTCTGGGAGTTTGTTTTTAAGTCAGTAGAAACATATTAGTAGTAAATGTTATAGATAATTTCGGAACTCATGTTATAAGTTACGTATCTGGTTTTCTTTTTGTAGGTTGCTAGATTATTCAATGAAGCTGCTCAGGTTTCACCTGAGGATTCTGATGTGCACATAGTTCTTGGTGTCCTCTACAACTTATCTAGAGAGTATGACAGGGCAATAGAATCCTTTCAGACAGCTTTAAAACTCAAACCACGTGATTATTCTCTTTGGAACAAACTTGGTGCAACTCAGGCTAACAGTGTTCAGAGTGCAGATGCAATATTAGCTTATCAGCAGGTAACACACTCTCGTAAACGAGAAATGCTAGTTTTCTGTATTTATAGGGTTCAGTTCGACTGTGAGAATAGTTATTTATAGTTAATGATGGTGACCAGACTTACACTTATTAGGTAGTGATGGTGACCAGACTTATACTTGTTAGGTAGTGCTGTTGATTTATGCTATCCAAAATCTCAATATTAGCTTATCAGCTTGTAATACAGTTTTCTAAATGGAAAATGCTAGTTTTCCATCAAGGAATCACTGGGACTTGGAGAATGGTAATATATGTGTCAAGTTCATGATGGTTTCCAGACCTATAATTGTTAGGTAGTGTTTCTGACTTTATGTCATATAAAATCTCAAATATTAGTTGATCTTTTCTTCGACATCTTTCTTTTTCCCTCCCTTGAACTTATCTCCATGCAATCATTGATCATTTTGAAGAAAAGCTTTCATGAATAAACCTGCGCACAATTACTCAATGGTGTAATTGACCATCTTGATGTTGGTTAGTTATTAAACTAATATTTGATTCGTAACCTTCTTTTATGGTCGTTGCTTCCTTCAACCTGTTCAGTTTCCTATCCTAAATTTCGAGTATGGATTCAAATGTGATATGATCTAATATGCGCCTTTCTGTGTTCCTAGGCCCTAGATTTGAAACCCAACTATGTTCGTGCATGGGCAAATATGGGCATCAGTTTTGCCAACCAGGTTTGATCCCTCATTTCTGTAATTCAGTTATTCATTTGGCATCAACTAAAGAATTTAAAATCTGGGCACCATGGAAGCTAAAGTGATGGTCTAGTTAGGTTTTGGTCTCTGTAATTGATGGAAAGATTTGATGATTGGGTAAACTAATCAACATGTAAAATGCACATCGCAACCAGGGTCTGTACGAGGAATCAATCCGCTACTATGTGAGAGCACTTGCTATGAATCCTAAAGCAGATAATGCTTGGCAGTATTTGAGAATTTCCCTCAGGTAAGTTGGAAAAATAATCTTTTCTTAAATGTTGTGAAAGCAGGAATGTACCTTGTATTCACCAACTGATAATTTTACTCATACTGCACCTTTTGATGTATGCAGCTGTGCATCCCGAAACGACATGCTTGATGCTTGTGACTCGCGGAACATAGATTTTCTCCAGAAGGAATTTCCTCTGTGAGACCCTATTGCATTGGAAGAAGTCGCGGAAGATGTGCGATTAGCTAATAAGCCTGTTTTAACTAGGTTAATATGGGTACACAAAATTAATGTTGTATTATGGGTTCGAAGAAACAAATAGTATGATCCGGCTGATGTCTCTTCACCCCTTCAATAATAATCAATAATGCATCATGTCCTTGTGCTGATTTTTAGAAGCCTCTTTTGCACCTTCAACGGAACAATGGAATGAGGATGTAGAAGAAGTGGATCTTTGTTTATTCTTTTCAATATACAAAGCGATAGTATAGAATTTTAGATATAGAAATTAACAAGGCTTGAACGTTGTCACCTGTTAACAAAAATGAAAATCATCAGTGCTATTAATCAAGTTCTAAGTGTCAAAATACACTATGCTTCGATACATTAGTAGGTCGATATTCTTAGTTTATTATGAACGATTTTTTGGGCACCATTGTTTTTTTAGGCCACCTTCCCTATAGTTATAAGGGGTGTCCTAAAAGGTGGAGATGACTAGTTTACCCTTTAACCTAATTAAAATTATAACTAATCTCTATTCTACAATTTTTCTTTTTTTCTTCTTCATCAATTTATGATCATCTAAACCTGATCATATACAAATCTAATCAAATTATCAAATTTTCATCGTCGTCAATTCATTGAATTTTCATCGTCGATCAATCGATCTTTTGTAAACAAACCCGTCCATAATTATTTTCCCACAAACCCATTACTTTAATTCGTTTTTGATTGAAATTTTGAGAAGTAATCATCAAAATAGGTTGAATATAGAGGTTACAGTGGTAAGTTCGGTTAGGATAATTTTGAAAAAAACCTAGTTTTACAACCGAACTTTTAAAGATGAAGAACACTTCGGCTGAGATTTTTTTTTTGCCTAACCGAACGCCTGAGTTCGGTTGAGTCGCAAAAATAATTTCAAAACCGAACTCTTCTCTATATAGCCAAATGTCGAGTTCGGTCTAATCGCAAAAAAAAAATTCCTAACCGAACTTTACTCTGAAAACCAATTAACTCGCAATTTTTTTCTGCTAACCGAACGTAGAGTTCGACAATGTTTTATAAACGTTGCGATCATGCCGAACCTATAGATTTTAAGTGCATGGAAAAACTAAGGGTTCGGTTGAATGACTGGTTCGTAGATATTTTGCGAACCTACCGAACTCTGTTGTTTAAAGTTCGGTACAACGTGGTCGAGTCGACTGAACCGAACAAAACTCTGTAAACTCAAGCATAGTAGTTCAGTTATATTTGATTTTTCATCAGCTAGCCGAACAAACAAAAACTCCATTAAAGCTCTAGTTCGGTTTCCCGTGATTTTGGATTTATTAACCGAACTGCATTTGCAGAAAGTTCGGTTACATGTTCTTCATATAATATAACCGAACTTTGTTGACCAAGTTGAAATTTTTTGTTACAATTTTGATTTTGAAGATATTTTAGGCCATTTATAACAACATTCACCAAGTTACAAGCGTACTTCGGTACCCAGAGGATGTTTTTTATCCATATTCACCCATCTCAAAATAATTTTTTTCTCTATCTTCTTCTTCTTCTGTTATTACTTTAGTCACTCAATAATTCTACTTCTTTTAAAAAAAAAAAAACATCTATTAATTTAACCTTAATCAATGATTAATCACACTAACTAATCATTATACAAAAATAATCAGGAGGGTAATTTTGGTATTAATATAAATATTTAGATAAGGGGTGACCTAGATTTACTTCTAATGTCTTACCCAAAATAAAACAATGGCCCCCCCAAAAAACAGTTGCTCCCAGAAAACCGTTCTTTATTATATTAGTATTGGGCTCATTGATCACATTCCACTCCTACGATTCTCGTGGACTGAGAATCATAAATGGTCGGATGCCCATACCAACTTGTAAACATCTCGCCTTTTTTTTTTTCCTTTTTACTATCTAGTTCGCTGGTTGCCTTTATTTCAGTAATAAGAGCTGGAATATGATCCCCAACAGAACAAGAAAGTATGTTTGAAGCTAAATTCTTATCTAAAGAAGAAAAGGAATGGAGGAAGTTTGAAATTATTGTTATAGACCTAGCTTCCTTACTTTCTTTGCCAAAACATCTGCTACCGTATTACCATTCCTATGATTTAAGATATTCCCGAAAAGTGGACACAAGTCAGAGCTTCAGAGATTATTGCTTCATTTCCAATTGAAATGTCTTTCTTTTTCCTAGTGCAAATTTAATGATTCTTTGACAATTTCCTTCAATCCAAAAATCTTTAAAGTTCATGTCTCTTGCCCAGTGAGTTGCTTCCAACAGCGTCGGTGCTTCTGCTTCTTCAGGGATGGTTGCATTGAAGGTCTCAGCTCTAGGCTTTCGATTCCTGATCAGAATTTTGATTGTTTCTTAGAACAAAGTCAGAACTGGTTCTCCAAAACATAGTCATCTGAGATTTCCAATATGGTGGGGACCAAAAATTTAAATGTTTATGAACTACTAATTTTACAGACTAGTACTGGATTTATCCTGAAAAATTCTCATGCATCTTTATTTCCAGAGTAACTAATATTTAGTAGTCGTTCAATAACATTATCCTTACTAGTAGGGGAAGAGTCGGGTTTTTAGAATCGGGGATGCAGATTTTTTTCTTATTCATGATTGAGGGTTCGCCAAAATTTGCAATATTGGGCTTGCGATCCATCTGGGCTGGGTGTGCAACTTCACACCCATGCTTTAAGCTGGCTCCCCCTGCTTACGAAAACCTGCAATCCAGTTGGAGTAAAACTTTGTAGAAGGACCATCTGAAATCAAGTTAAGGTTTTAGATCTCCCATATGAGGCAACATCTAGACTGACTTAGCATATGAGCATTTAAAAAATGATGCTGAACAGATTCACATGGGTTACTACAGAAAACACAGTGCATATCTATTACGAATTGACACAGTTTTTTCCTTACTGGTATTGCATTATGAGTGCATTTCCATTAGAAAATTTTAATTCTCATTATTTAGTATCCAATTTTTTTTATTGAACCTAGCCGTTGTACATATAGGTGTAACAACTACAGGATTATGCATTTTTTCATACAAAGATTTAACAGAGACTTCCCGATCAAGCTAGCAACCATCTTAGTCAATCCTTTTTCAATATACTATCATGATAGGTTAAAATTCTAACTCCAAGAATTTTATAACAATATTAGAAGGACTGTGATTTTTAACTTTGTCAAAATTTTACTTTTTTGTATCTGAGTCAATTAACTGAAATAAAAGTGTTATAGAGTTGTATCTTGTCCCACATAAATAGATTAAGTTAATTATTCTCAATACCTGGTAACGAAATATCAGACCAAACATCAATCATCTTACCATCACTACTACCCAATAGCTGTATTTATGGATCATTGAAACACCCTACAAAGTGCAGTTCTGTATCCAAGATTCATTGTAGTGTTTTTTTGTATGAAAAGCAATGGATTTTCGAAAATATTTAGCTTTTACAAGAGAGCAAAATAAACTTAAATGTAAATATCTTAGGTCAATGGCGCAACTAAATTCTGTAGTTTTTTAACCTTTTCTTGGACCCCCTACCCCTTATTCTTCCGCCAGGAGCACTACTGGTTTTGTATCCTTACTGGGTAACAAGGAATTGTTACAATTTGCACTTAAAATACCTAAATTGCCTGGTAATATGACAGTTAAATATATTGCGTACATTATGAGATGAAATAAAAATATTAGATACCAATTCTACCGATATGATACAAATTCATAACTTAAAATATTCGCAGATTAAAATTGCCACAACTCCAAAAAATTACTTTGTCCGGGCCAAGGACTGCGCCGAGGGACCCAAAATCTACATGGTGGTTTAAAATTTTCCATGTTGCCAACAATTTTATTTGTAGCTTACAATATGTCTTATGGTCCGAAATTCATATTATAAGGTAAAAATTTTCCAATGTAAGGTAAAATTAGTTTATGATAAAAAGATTAAGATTAAAAAACAAAATATCAGACACCGCAACCCAAAATCTACCACAGTGGCCCACGCGTGTTACTTCACCTAAATATGTCACGTTTTCCAAAATTTGCCTAGTGACTAAAATCTTCTCTATACTTAGTTTTGTGGTATATTAGGAAACATAATTTTCATTTTTGCCCAAAGTTTGCTTCATGACCAGAAATAAACTTTATGAGCCAAAACCACCACCTTAACTATAAATTTACCACATTGATTCAGATTTTGCTAAGCGACTTAAAACTTGTCTCACATTCAATATTTTTTTTTTTTGATCAACAAAACGATATAATTTTTATATAAAGTAGAAAGAATGAAAGAATTACATGACATAAACTACTTTAAAACAGTTGAAAACGAAACTATTTCCTAACTGTTTCTTCCCATTTGAAGACTAGTTCTTCGAACCTTACATTCTTGAGATCGTGAGAAGAACAAGACCAATACAAAATGATAGCTTTTATGTCTAAAATAATACTCTGGACATCCTCTCGCTTGCCTCTTCGAGTAACATCCTATCAACATTACGTTCTTTCCACAAGGTCCAACAAACTGCATATGGTAAGACTTCCCACATGTAGTTGCCATTATCAGAAAATAATTTCCTGTTAAACCCCTTGTAGAGATCCTTTATATCTCCACATTGAACCCATCCGATCCCAAAACTAACAAAAAAAGTATTCCATATCTTAGCTGCAACCTTGCAGTGAATAAACAAATGGTTGATGGTTTCAGACTCTTCTTTACACATACAACAACGATGTGTTAATATAGAATTATGATGTACCAGCCATGTGAAAAAACACACCTTTGTTGGTACATTATTATTCCACACAACATTCCTAGGGAAAACAATTGAAGCTTCAAGATTGTGAAGAGCCGAATAACATGAACTTACCGTGAAGATGCCGTCCTTTGTCCATTTCCAGTGCCTTGTGTCTTCTTCCATTGTGGGGTTGTAAAGTTGAAGCTGATTTGTCAGGTTTGATGCTTCCGTAATTTCAATATCAGTCAACCTCCTCCTCAAGTCCAAATTCCAATTAACTCGACTGTTCCCATCTAAAGAGTAAAACTGTCTCACAGTGTGATGTTTTTTTCTGGAAACTCTGAAAAGGTTTGGATAAGTGACTTATAAGGTCTCATCACCCAGCCAATGGTCTTACCAAAAGAGAGTTCTTTTTCCTTTGCCCACTCTGTAGATAATCCCTTCCTTGAACTTTGCCATCCTATTGCAGACCCCCCTCCAAATGCTATTCCCATATGGAAGTTTTGGCATTTTGGTATCCCATCCTAGAAAAGCAGCGCCATACTTCTCTTTGATCAGCCTTCTCCACTTCGCATCTTGTTCCACAAAATATCTCCACAACCACTTACATAAAAGCGAGTCGTTAAGAGTTATTAAGTACCGAATACCAAGTCCTCCTTTATCTTTGTCCCTGCACACTTTCTTCCAGGCCACTAATGGATATTTCTTTGCCTCTGAAGTTCCCCTCCATAGAAAGTTTCTCATAATGTCATTCAGACGTTTAGCAACGGATTTTGGAATCGAAAAAACAGACATCATGTAGATTGCAAGCGCACTAAGAACACTTTGAATCAGTACTAATCTTCCGCCATAAGATAACCACCTGCCCTTCCACCCTTGTAATCTTGACTCTGCGTTTTCTATTATAGGATCCCAAATTCTTTTACTTCTATATTGAGCCCCCGCTGGCATTCCAAGGTAAGAAATAGGAAACTCTGCAATAGTACACCCCAAACTCGAAGCTACAGTCTGTTGGCATTGAGTTAATCCAATTCCAATAGCAGAACTCTTGTCCACATTAATACTTAAGCCCGAGCTCAGATGGAAATAGATTAGCGAGGCTCTAATGTAATGGATTTGTTGTGCTGAATCCGAGGAGAAAAATAGAGTGTCATCAGCAAAGAGTAAGTGCGATACTTGACTTATTCAATCTTTACAATGTGGCCCATAATTCGTACTCGTTGCTCATAATCTGCATTGAACCTAGAAATTATCTTAAAACCTTTCTCATATTCGACCCCGTGGCCAAAAATATATAACGTGACTCACAGTTCGTATCGTGTCTCGTAATATGCATTGAAACTATAAATTGCTATTATAACTTGAAAACTACTATTGTTAGAGCATCGCTCGGTCAAACTCATAAGGTTTGGTATGTAAGTTTGTTGTAAATTTTAGCTGCTATAAACCTATATCTTGATTTATAGTCTACTAAGATTAGTCTCGGATTTGGATTAAAGTATGGTAGTTGAGTATTAGAAATCACCAATACCCTTGAAGAATGAAAACTGAAGGATAACGAAGACATCAACAAGGATTTCATCAACAAAGATGTGTGGAGACTGATTTCTTTTGGAACTCTTGTTTATTATACTTTTCTAATTTATCGATACAAAATGCTCACTCTTTGGAAAAATTTCTATGATAATAGATATACTTTTGTACACACACCAGAGGATTTTTGTACCTAAGATTTTAGTGAGAATTACCTTTGACCCTGGAAATGTCTGCTTGTTGTATTCAATAAAAATACGAATTCAACGAGCTAAGAATCACTCAATCATGAGTTATAAGTTATAACGAAGAAGTTATGAGTGATTTATTAAAGCAACACTTATAATATATGACAAAGGTTGATTTCGTGAATTGTAAATTGTACACAAACTTTAAGCAACAGTTCGCGAACTGAAATCGTGAATACGTGACTAAAGGCCTAAATTAGTCAAATACTTGGTATTTCTTTCCTAGTCAAGGTATCTTTGTTTTTAAACAACCTAGCCTTGATCATTGAATATAAATAGAGGTTTTATGTAACTACAAAAGCCACCCCTTGGAAAATTTGTGCTTCATAAGGTTGTTTTCTGTAACGGGGTGGGTGGGGGTGGGGGGAGGGGGAGGGGTGGGGGGAGGGAGGGGAGGGGGGGGGGTGCACGGTGGTGGTGGTGGTACACGTTACACCATTCAAGAAATAACACTACTTATGTTCTTCAAGAACAATAGTGAGACGTTAAAGAATTTATTTGGGAATCGTAAAGCATGGGTTGGTAATAATCTTCTTAGATAGTTACGAAACTTGTATCTTGGTTAATTCAATAATCTTTTTCAATTCTAAGACCTTTCTCCTTACATGTGAAATGACGAGGATACCAAGTGAAAAAGCGGGGGTCTAATAACCTCACCCAATATTTCGTTTAACAATCTGTATGGACTAACTCCAATATAATTCCAAGAACACCAACTAATAAAGCGAGCTCAATCAAGAAATATATCTAAGAGCTGAATCTCTGTTTCACAATGTAATCAGCAAATCAAACAAATAAAATCTGTGAGCCTGATTATTATGTGAAACTAGTTGAACGGTACCAAAGACCAATGTTCAAGTGTCAATCAATTTATATCAACAACCAAAGGTTGGATTATCTAATTGATTGAACTACGCACAACCTATGATATTTCAATTATATAGAAAATATAATGCGGAAAAGAAATAACACAAACACCAGAAATTTTGTTAACGAGGAAACCGCCAATGCAGAAAAACCCCGAGACCTAGTCCAGATTTGAACACCACACTGTATTAAGCCGCTACAGACACTAGCCTACTCCAAGTTAACTTCGGGATGGAATGTAGTTGAGGCCTAACCAATCTCACACTGATCAAGGTATATTCGCGTTCCTTACGCCTCTGAATCCCAGCAGGACTCTACACACTTGATTCCCTTAGCTGATCTCACCCACAACTAAGAGTTGCTATGACCCAAAGTCGAAGACTAAATAAACCAATATGTCTCACAAAAAAAAGTCTATCTACTGAATAAATAAATCTGTCTCTCACAGAAATACCTAAGAGTTTTGTTCCGTCTTTTGATAAATCAAGGTGAACATGAACCAATTGATACACCAGACTTATATTCTCGAAGAACAACCTAGTAATATCAATCACCTCATAATAATCTTAATCGTATGGTAGCGAACAAGATATTGTGGAATCACAAACGATGAGACGAAGATGTTTGTGACTACTTTTTATCTTGCTTCCATCGGAGATTAAATCTCGAGAAAATCTTAAAGAAGATAGTACTCAATACGATAGAAAATAGCAAGAACAGATCACGCAACTACAAAGAAAATAATTGGGCCTGGGTTCACAATCCCGATGAAGTCTTTAAGTCGTTAACCTATAATGGTTTTAGAAAAACCTAGGTTAAAGGAGAATCGACTCTAGTCGCAACTAGTATCACATAGGAGGTGTGGGGATTAGGTTTCCCAGTTGCTAGAGTTTTCCCTTATATAGTCTTCAAATCAGGGTTTGCAATCAATGCTACCTTGGTAACAAAGCATTCAATATTCACCGTTAGATGAAAACCTGATTAGACTCAAGCTAATATCTTTCAACCATTAGATCAAACTTAGCTTGTTACACACAAATGAAAAGTGACTTCATTTAGATATGGGTAACCATACCTAAACGTGTAAACCTTGTTGGCTCATCAATAGTTAACTGAAGTTAGCCATATGAACACTTTCATATCAACCTTATTCATCTTAACTAGAACTAGTTCAAATGACTCAAATGAAACTAGTTCTAGAGTTTTTCAATTGTTTATATTCTCATAGAAGTATACAAGACACAATTGAAGCAAAATCGATTTTGATTTACTCGAATCAATTCATGAACATTATAGCCACGGTTTGCAAAAGATTGCATTTCTTATTATATAAATTTATTAGTTCATGAACAAACCGATTTTAGAACATAACCTACTCAAGTATGCGAACGTGTACGCATACATAAGTGTCCGGACTAAGTTTGGGTTCGCTAGTACGCTAACGTGCACGCATTCTAAGTTCCCAGACTTTCATTAACCAACTAGTATGCATACCTTTACGCATACCATGGTTCCCGGTCTTGGAATAACTTGCAATAGTTAGCATACAAGTACGCATACTGTGCTGTATCCAATCATGGTTAATTTGTTCTAAACTCTCATTTCAATCATTGAAACATTCTTAGAAGACGAGAATAACTGTCTCACACAAACTATTAGCTTCGAAGCAATTTTCAAGTGATCGAATGATCAATACGAAACATTCCGAGTCTACATCAAATGACTGTCTCACACAAATCATGTAAGATATTACCAGGCGATTTTCACATGATCAAATTTTGACTTTCTTCAAAAGCGAAAGCTTACCAACACATATTTCGAGAAATATGTAAGCGAGTTAAACTCAGCTCGAAATATCAAATGTGTATAATCGAAGTCTATATAGTTATACGAATTTTGTCTCAAATAGGAGATAAAGTAGATAGACTTTCGAGTGATATATGAGTTCAAGTCTCCACATACCTTTTGTTGGTGAAGTTCCACAAGCTTAGTAGTTCTTCGTCTTCAATCGATGAACACCTTGAAGTCAAAATCTCAACTACACTTTCTATCCTAATCCGAGACTTAGCTATAAGTAGACTGGAAATCAAGACTTATAGTTTTGGAAACTAAAGTTGACAAACAAGCTTGAGATATCAACGCCCGCGAGTTCGACCAAGCAGTGGTCTAACAATCTCCCCCTTTGTCAATTTTAGTGACAAAACTATCAATACATATGGATTACAAAACAAATAAACTTTGTAGCTTCTCATCCAAATGTTTGATTTTCTTGGTTTTTCAACATTACTCGAAATCTTCGTCATTTCCAAGTACTCCAGTGATTCTGAACGTGTTCAACTCAGCATCAGTGTTGTTGAAGATCCGTAGTCATAACAATGAGAAAACAGTAGCTCTCAATCATTGTTATATAGTGTCATAGTATTATTACACAGCATCAAAGTCCAATTGTATCACAACTTTAACAATAATATTATGGTGGTATTATCACTCCCCCTTAGTCAATACTTCATCTCACGATGAAAACCACTCCCCCTTACATAATGATACGTAAACCATATGTATTTGTAGTGTTAACTACACATTAATTCTCCCCCTTTTTGTCAAGTGGTAATTGAATATTTGTCCCTACTTTTGATGGGCTATACAAATATCCTTATCACACAATAAATATGTCCCTATTCATCCCTAAGCCCATCAGGGGTCCAATAAGGTTTTTATTTCTTCCAAATTTGCCCTCCTATCTATCGTTTTTATCTATCCCTACTTACTCCCTACTTACTTCTTCTTATTCTTTTCTAATTAGCAGCGCCATCCATCTCCATCGCTCCACCACCACCACCAGCATCTCCATCGTCACCACCTCTGCAAATTCTCCCACCTTCGCCGTCGACAATCGAGATGTATCAACAACATATGAAACCTTCTTCTTCTTCTATAATTGATTTTTAAAATCATATCCAAAGAAAACGAGATCTGATTTTTTAGGTTTTGAAATCAAGTTTTGAGCAACGTCTGCGAACGATTTGGTGGTTCGATTCGATTAATAAAAGGGGATCTAAGAGCTGCTACGATAAAATTGATTAGAGACATTGCAGGTGTGAGTCTGATAGGTGATTGGTCAAGTTTTTGGGTAGAATCGAACATGAAAGAAGAAGGAAGAATGGGTATTGAAGATTGAAGCAGAATTAGAGGAGCAAATCGTAACCAAGACTGATACACAAAGATGCAGGCGAGGTCAATTGAATTTCGAGATGGTTATGGTGTGTGAATCAATAGGATATGTTGGAGATGATGAACTTGTTTGTTGCTGAGAAGTAATGGGTGTGTTCGAATATGAAGTTGCCAATGCTTCCAATGTATTGTGATTTAAATGATTAGATGAATGTGTAGGAATTACAGGGAATATAGAATTATGGAGAGAGAAGTAATGATGATAATGGTAGCGGCGGTGGTGGTTCTGGTGGCGACGGTGGTGGAGGAGGTATGTACATTATTAATTCCTATTAATCTAAAAATGGTCTAGTTTCTGATTATATGTTGGTATACAATAAATATTTTTAGTTGGTGGCTGTTGTGGTGGTATCTTTTTCATGTGGAAGAAGTAACAAAATCACCAGTACGAACACACAATGGTGATATCTTTATCATGGTCAACCCACCGACCATACAAGATGGAAACTTGTAAACCATACTTGGGGACTGGGGATCTACACGGAATCATTTCACTGTCAAAGCTCAGAAGACACAGTCAACCAAAAAGCCATAACCACAACAAGGTCATCTACTCTTCAAGTGTGTAACGTAAGAATATCATTACCTCTCTGTCTAGAAGACGCCTGCAACACTTTACAAGGCCACGGTGGATCCCAAGCCTGCTCAGAAGAAACAACTTCAGAAACTAAATAAAAGTGTGACTGGGGACTGCTCATCGCAGTCCATCCCGATGACCATCAAAGATCCATGAGATAACCCCTGAGACCCTTTGAAACATTTTCCGAAGAAGCAGAGGGAGCCACGATAAACAACATAACTCTCTCATCTTTACCACTTTACTATCCAGAGTATTTCATCCATGTGATATTCTGAGCATCCCAACGTCACATACGGAAGAGTACAATAAGCTTGTATCAAATCCCGTGGACGTGGATTCAAGGCGATGCAATAAAAGTAGGCTACACATGGGGACTACCAGCACGTGGCGCTTTCACCCCCCTCAACCAGGTTATTTCTGATTTCAACATCATCACTGTCGAAGTTTTACGAGCCGCAGAAATTTCTCAACACGAAGCCGTACATGTGCATCGAAGACTCCAAAAGCACGCCACAGAGATACATTCACATGTTCGGCCGTGCCATCGGATCTAACAAAAATATAACTGGGGACTGCTCACTGCATCCCATTACATACGATAGTCCAAGATTCAGAAGATGGTTCAAAGGATGTCTCTTGGAACAAAGTCCTTGAAGACTTGATAGAAGCACGTCGGCAAACGTTCATCCAGTGGCTTCGGAAGATTTCGACCATACAAGCATCCACATCATACTGTCATCGTGAGCAGAAGGTCCAGTCACTGAATAACCTAAAATCAAGGATTGACCGACAACGCAACCACATCTATCCGTCCCAAGAATGCAATGGAGTTTGGTAAATTTTGGAATCCACTGGAGAGACACTGCAGACGAAAGCACGGATCCGGACGAGCAACAGAAAATAGAAGAAGGTCAATACCTCTTTTCATACGGACAAAATTTCTAGAGTTTGCACAGAATAAAGTTTCCTTCTTGCTCCATGAGTGGGAATAGATGACTCGGAGCGACTATGCTACCCCGGGCCCGCAACATCCCTCCTGAATTCTTCCTGAGTTTCACTGTCGGGACGTTTTCACCTCCTAAATATTCTCGCATAGGAAGATAGGAAATTCTTTTCCGATTAAAATGGAGGGACGGATCGTCAAAATCCGAGTTCGTACGAGAATTCTATAACGATTCTAGTAAGGGGCGCTAATTAGGGGTTTCGGCATGCTAAACCCTAATTTAGACAAAGTTGTCATTATCCCACGGAACTGAAGCAAGTTTTTATTTTCCCAAAGCCAGTCGTCACCTTCCCACGGAACTGAAGCAAGTTGTTATCTTCCCGAAGCCGTCGTCACCTTCCCACGGAACTGAAAGCAAGTTGTTATCTTCCCGAAGTCAACGCTCACGCCTCCATTCTAAGCCGACCAATGCTGACGGCTCCATTCTAAGCCAACCGATGCTGACGGATCCATTCCAAGCCGACCAATGATGATGGTTCCATTCTAAGCCAACCGATGCTGACGGCTCCATTCCAAGCCGACCAATGCTGACGGCTTCATTCTAAGCCAACCGATGCTGACGGCTCCATTCCAAGCCGACCAATACTGACGGCTCCATTCCAAGCCGCACAAAACCTACGGCTCGTATTCCGAGCCGAGCAACGCCAATAACTCGCTAAGCCAGCACCTCCGCGTTCCCTAGTCCAGCCAAGATGATGCGCGACCAAGCCAAAACAAAAGTCTATATCTCACCAATTCACGGTCTAACCAGCAACACCACAAGTACAATTCATGCAAGGCCGCCAACACGGGAAGCACAAACTCTCTTTACCTCTCGAAAAAGGTTAGACATATCTTCCTGACCATCTTGCATGATTTACGTTTCGATTCTGTCCTTGTCTATCACCATCTTATGCTTACCTCAAAACAACGCCCCTGTTCCGAGCTAAGCAAGGGACTTAATGTTGATGGTGGTTTTTAGCTTAGGGTTAAAATCGTAAAACCCTAGTCAGATAGTGACGTCACAGAACTTGAGTAATAATGTCTCCACTAAGCGCATTCATTGAACCCTTTAATATTCCTGCGAGAAAATTACCATGGTACCTTTTTTTTAATACTAATTAGGGTTTCGATAGGCCGAACCCTAATTCCCACACCACTGTGCCAATGGAAAACCACGCCAGCCACATCTACCGCGCTAAGGCATGCCAACCATGCTAGCCGCACCACTGTGCCAATGGAAAACCATGCCAGCCACATCTACCGCGCCAAGGCGTGCCAACCATGCTAGCCGCACCACTGTGCCAATGGAAAACCATGCCAGCCACAACTACCGCGCCAAGGCATGCCAACCATGCTAGCCGCACCACTGTGCCAATGGCAAACCATGCCAGCCACATCTACCACGCCAAGGCATGCCAACCATGCTAGCCGCACCACTGTAACCTTTGGCCCAACGCCAAAACCCTAGTTTTGTCCATGCCTAAACCGCGCCAAGGCATGCCGACCATGCCAGATGTGCCAATGGCATGCCATGCCAGCCACCTTCACGCGCCATACCGTGTTGGCCTCCCCATACGGCTACCAAAAACAAAGGCCTACAACAATCAACGACCATCCTTCAATCTAAGATGCAAATCTTAGCCGTCCAAGGTCACCAACCAACGCATGGTAACCTTTGGCCCAACGCCAAAACCCTAGTTTTGGCCACGCCTAAACCGCGCCATTGCATGCCGACCATGCCACATGTGCCAATGGCATGCCGTGCCAGCCACCTTGCCGCGCCATACCGTGTTGGCCTCCCCATGCGGCTACCTAAAACAAAGGCCTGCAACAATCAACGGCCATCCTTCCATCTAAGATGCAAATCTTAGCCGTCCAAGGTCAGCAACCAACGCATGGTAACCTTTGGCCCAACGCCAAAACCCTAGTTTTGGCCACGCCTAAACCGCGCCAAGGCATGCCGACCATGCCACATGTTCCAATGGCATGCCGTGCCAGCCACCTTGCCGCGCCATACCGTGTTGGCCTGCCCATGTGGCTACAAAAAATAAAGGCCTGCAACAATCAACGGCCATCCTTCCATCTAATATGCAAATCTTAGCCGTCCAAGGTCACCAACCAACGCATGGTAACCTTTGGCCCAACGCTAAAACCCTAGTTTTGGCCACGCCTAAACCACACCAAGGCATGCCGACCATGCCACATGTACCAATGGCATGCCGTGCCATCCACTTGCCGCGCCATACCGTGTTGGCCTTCCCCATACGGCTACCCAAACAAAGGCCTGCAACAATCAACGACCATCTTTCCATCTAAGATGCAAATATTAGTCGTCCAAGGTTGCCAAACAACGCATGGTAACCTTTGGCCCAAAACCCTAGTTTTGGCCACGCCAAACCACACCAAGGCATGCCGACCATGCCACATGTGCCAATTGCATGCCGTGCCAGCCACCTTGCCGCGCCATACCGTGCTGGCCTTCTCTATGCGGCTACCAAAACAAATGCGTGCGACGATCAACGGCCACCCTTCAATCCTAGGTGCAAATCCTAGCCGTCCAAGGTTTCCAAACAACACATGGTAACCTTTGGCCCAAAAAAACGCTAGCTTCCCAAAACTTGCTAGCTTCCCAAAACACGCTAGCTTCTCAAAACATGCTAGCTTCCCAAAAATGCACCAAACATGCCACCGTCCCTCTTGAATTCTTCATGATTTTTACTTTCGGGATGTTTTCACCTCCCGAACGAGCTCAAAACTTAAATATTCTCGCACGAGAAGATAGGAAATTCTTTTCCATATAGAATGGAGGGTCGGACCATTAAAATCCGAGTCCGTATGAGAATTCTACATCGATTCTAGTGAAGGGCGCTAATTAGGGTTTCAGCATACCAAACCCTAATTTAGACAAAGCCGCAAGCGCTTCCAATCCATGCCGTCCCTAAACCATGCCACTGGCTACCAAACGAAGGCGTGCTACGATCAACGGCCACCCTTCCATCTAAGATACAGATCTTAGCCGTCCAAGGTCACCAGCTAACGCATGGCCACCTTTGGCCCAACGCCAAAATCCTAGCTTGGCCACGCCTAACCATGTTAAAGCCATGACCGGTCATGCTTTCATGCCGCTGGCTACCAAACGAAGGGTTGCAATAATCAACGACTACCTTTCCTCTTGAGATGCAAGATCTCGACCGTCGAAGGTCACCACGCAAGTCTCCCAAGCTCAACTTGCCAAACAACAACAAACATGCTACATGTTTTCTACAAAAAACATTCGAGACATCAACGCGTGTCACAAACTGGGTGATGCTCATTGGTGATAGGTGTAGAATACACCGTATTTAATATCTAGTATTTATGCTTTCTTTGCGAGTTTTCTTGTAAATTATGTATCTTATGTTTACTTTTGAGTTTATTAGGTGCAATGGAGTCATTCGGAGCAAAAAGAAGTGGAAATAGCTACAAAAGTGAAGTCACAAGTGGAGAAAGGCCAAAGTCCAATTGGAACTCGTTCAAATGCAAGATTTCTACTTTTCATTGTGTAGAGGACGAGAAGATGAAGACGATGGCGAAAGAACGGAGTCATTCTGAGTTCGTATGAAGAAGTTATGAGCAAAACAAGAACTCATAAGCAAAGGGCAAAATGGTCATTTTATCGGGAAGTACTATTGGCACCCCCGCTGTACGTTAAGGGGTAGTCATTACGGTTAAGGGGCGACTCTCTCTTGGAGGAATATTAAAGACAGCCAACTATGGTTAAGGGGTTGCTAGATGGGTGGCCCTTATCCAGAAGGTTGGTGTGCTGTTAGCACCCTAATCCTCTTCTGCCTTAAATCGAGAGGTGTTTCTTCATTCACCTCATTTGTGTTCTACCTGAAAATACTGTGAAGATCCAGATCGAGAAACCGAGAGGAGAAAATTGAATTGAGGGAGACGATATTGATGGAAATCAGAGAAGGAGAAGATGGAAAAGGGGTCTTGTGATTAGGTGCTGTCGAATGAAATCAGAGATGAACTCAAGCCAGGGATTGAAGGAGTTAGGGTTTCACTGTTGTTTAATCGATTCAGGGAAAGGGAGTCTGTGATTGGAGCTCAGGAAGAAATGGAGGCAGCTGTTGTCGAATAAAGATGGGTTTAAGTTGGCGTTCTGGTAAGACTCAGATGAAATAGAAGTTGGGTTCTGTTGATTTGGGGTTTTCACATAAATTAGGGTTCGAGAAGCAAGATCCAAGGCAGCGATTGCAGTGATGGTTCTGGAGGTAGTGGATTGAGTAGAAGATTGCAGTGACGACGGCTTAAGTGTTGTTGATCAGTAAAGGAGGAAGCTGCTTGAGCTTGGCGGGATGTTGAGATGCACGATGAGCTTTCCTGTAGCTGATAGCAGCAGTGGTGGATTGATAATGTTGGCGGCGATGTGTTGTTGGCAATGGAGCTGGAGTCAGTTGGCAGTCGATACAAAGAATGGAGCTGTTGCTTTGCAGAGCAAGAGTAGGACTTGCTGGTGATGGTGCTTGCATTACAGGAGAACTGGGGAAATGGAGTTGGAATTGAAATGAAATTGCAGTGGCTCAAGTTCAGGGGTTGCATTGATTGCCATGGGGGAATCTGCAATTAGTGCAGCTGCGGTACTGATGGTTTGGGTGGTGTTTTGGCGAGCCAAGTAACTGCAAATGAACTGATGGTGGTGTTGGCAGAATTGCAAGCATAGCCATCATAGCTGGGAGAGATGCAGGAAAGGGCAGAGAGTGAATTAGCTGAGAAGAGCATTGAGCTGAGGTGGTGCCATGGTGTGTGGTCAGGTTCAGTTGAGAAGGCACACAAGAAGTTGGTGGAGTGCTGCGGTGTGGATTGAACTCCAGCGCAGAAATTTGAGAAGAAGGGTAAGCTGAGATATAACTGAAATTACAGGCCTGGCACAACTGAGGTTAATGAGTTGATGCAGGTGCCATGCTGCAAGGGCTAAGTGCAAGGATCAAGGAGATGGTGGTTGTGATGGCTTTGAAGAGTGGCAACTCAAAGTGGCAGGAAGAGATGCAGCTGCAGCTGGTGGAGTGCCGTATTGGCTATAAATGAGATTGGATGGGGTGTTGCTGGGATGTGCTGCCAGCGATAACTCGAGTGGGATTAGCAGGAGAATATGAAGGAAGTTGGTTACGGTGCTGTCGTGGCTCGAGCTGGAGAGTGCTGGAATGGCAGTGATTGTTCCGAGCTGGTATTGCAGGCGTTGAGATTGTTAGCTTATGCAATAGTCTGAGGTTGCAGCTCAGATGGAGTAGTGGGATCTGAATTGGGCAGAGATGGTTCAACTATGGCCTTGAGTTGGTGTTGTTGGCCTGAGATTGACATGGATTAAAGCTGCAGTTCAGTGGTGGCCTGAGCTTGTATTGATGGTGAAATTTGGCTGTAGTTGAGCTGAAACTGCAGGTGGTAGAGAGGCATGCTAGGTAGCAGGTTGCGGCATTCGTGACAATGGTGGTGATATAATGAAGGCAGGGAAGGAACAAGATGGGTATGAAGGAGATGTTATTGTCAAGGTTTAGTGGTCAGGTGTTGGTATCTGAATTGCAAACAAAGCATTAGTGGCACCGGTATGAATTGAGAGTTGCTATGTATTGTTGTAGGATGAATGCTTAGCAGATTGCAGGTGGCGTTGATTCATGACTGAGATGAAGGGTCTGAGATGGCCTTAGTGCTGGGATTGAAATATGAGCAGAACTGAGATGTTACAAGTTAGGGTTTACTTGCAATGAATGTGAGCTGTATAGTAGAAGAATGAGTGCATTGGTTGTTAGAGGTGAACTAAGCTACAGAAGAATTGATAGCCATCATGGCTGGATGGAGCTTTGTAGCACAATCATTGTGCAGTATAACTCAGGCCAGTGCAATTGGCTCATGCCTGGCAACTATATATCCCAATCACCCTGACTCAATGATCTGACCCGGTTTGACTCACCCTGACTCTTCCTGACCGAGTTGACTCAGTGACCTTGACCGTTTTGACCCGTTGACCGGTTTGACTTTGCCGGTCACCTGAGCTAGTTTTCCGGCGACTATTCCGGCGGGATTCCGGCCATAATCCCAGTTTTCCGGCGAGCGTTTTTGGGACAATTTCTACACGGGTTTCTCTCACTTGTGGGCTTGGTGGACTTCTAACTAATGGACTTTGAAGACAAAACCTAGTTTTGGAAGGAGTGGAGCTATAAAAGAGAAGACTTTTCTCAAAACACACATCTCTTATTATTCTTTTTGCCTCTACTTTGTTCTAGGGTTTTACAACATGATAGAGTTTCTTTTTCTTCTTGTGATGAACTCCTTGAATATGAGTACCTAAGTTTATTATTGGTTATGGAATAGTTGGATTTCACAAAGCATGATTCTTTGATTCAATATATTAGTTTTGTCTCATATTTATCGTTTGCAATTCTCTGAAAATATTGTTTTATGATTGATTGATTGTTTTGTCAAGTTGCAAATTGGTAGAACTTCTAATCACATCTATTGCTAGTTTAGGTTTATTATACGCAAAAGTGATATTCCTTGGATACAAGTAGCATAATATGATTATAGTTTGTAGTGATATATTCTTATGATCATATGTGAATCGTAACCTTTGTTAAATTGAATTAGTGCGCTTTCCACGTTCAATTGCTTTGATTGGCCTGATTTCATAGAACTTAATGCATCTAGGGAATTAAACTTGATTAGTGCTTTTACACGTTAGGTTGTTCCTTTAGATAGAATTCATATTCGCATCTTTTAATGTGTTTGTTGATGACATGAGGAGATTTTATGGATATACTTGCGATCAAGGTATTCTAGGGTCTTTGATAAAAGTTGAGATTAAAATATCAATTCTAGTTATTGTGGTGAAACCATGTTTGTGAATGAAAACGAAATCCGTAACCAATACTTTCACATCCTTGATTTGCGTACTTTATTTGCTTTTTGTTTATTTTTATTTACACAATCAGAAATTCTTTCGGGTGTTTTATATAGGAAACCATAACAATTTGACAACCTAGACCTCTCTGTGGGATCGATCCTTTCTTGCCCTTGCTATATTTATATTTTGAGTAGTAAGAAAGTGTAATTATATTTTTGACGCTTACGACCGCGGTCAATTGGGTATTGGTTTGGCGGTTTACAGCGTGCGGAGTGCACTACGCCCGTTATAAGAGAGTGTCATAAGGATGAAGCGGTTAGTAAACACAGGGAGTAATGGTGAAACGCTTTCTTTTATGGAACATCAATTCCATGCGTTACCGGTTACCACCTCCTCCCATTTACTCACCCTTTTTCCATTTCTTAATGAGACCAGAGTACGTTTCATTCCGACTTCTATAAATAGGCATTACCTATTTCCACCGAACAGAAGTTCAGGTCAGGAGGATACAACACTCAGAAAATATTTGCTAGCTTTCCATCTGTTAGCTTCCCACTTTCTGATACAAGTCGTAAAATAACTACTCTTCCAGAATCAACTATTTTGGTCTCAACACTTTCTTCGCTTCCCTCCCCAAAACCAACCCTTCTCCTTCACTTTGTGACCGAAGCAAGTCTGGAACGGCCATTTCTTGGTTTAGGCCGGATTTGTACAGATTGATCTCTCGAATCTAAAGTACTCCCTTGCAGTACATTGTTTAGGGTTTAAATTCTTTTCTCACCCACACAACCGAAATTACCGAAATCAGCAGAAACCGTTTTCACCCTCAAATACCAGTACACCTTCATCTTTGGAATGCTAAATCCACCAACTAGTTCATGAATGTAAAGGGCTCACTGGATGGAGGATCAATGACTATGTCGATCATCATAAATACAACTCTTTTGGTCTCTGGATCAACACCAACCTTGGTATCAACGTCAATAAATATTTCTAAAGCAATACCAATTCTAGTCTCAGTATCAACAACGGTCTTAGGAGCAACATCCTCGTGACCGGCTTCATCGACTGTCCATCCTCTACAACCTCAATCTATAAACGCTGCTCAATGGATCAGACTGCTCCATGCATGAAGGATTCATATCAAGACGTGTAAACAGAGAAACATGTTAATATAAACTCATCTCAAAGTTTCCACCACGAACGGGCACAAGTCAAAGTCTTCTACAAGATGCTTTCACGACCCCTGCAGATGGGATGCGATACACTCATGGCTATTGATTCAGAAAAACATACCAATAGGTAAGGAATGGGACAATACTTCCTTGACAAAAGATGTTCGTTTATGTCATTCCCAGTCTAACATTTTCAAAGCGTGTTCCACTTGTTCGTAGAACATGATATAGTTTCCAACTTTAATTAAAGCATTAAAAACCGACTTACTGACTTGTTTTTTTTTTTTTTATGCTAGGCATAGGCCCGTCCTGCCCCTGGCAACGTAGCCACTGGCTTGCTCCATACTGAGCAAACTCGGCCCTCTTAAACATATGTTAAAATTAGTATAATTACGTTTGAGCGGAGACTCGAACTGATGACTTCCTATTTGAGAGTCAGACTCCTAGGCTAACCCCACTTGGTTTACTTACCGACTAGTTTGACAGAGAGTGATAAGTAACCACTATCTAAGTGTTTAATTAAGTAATTGTTTTAGAGAAATTGTAAGATGTTAGGGTTCCGAGATGGGGCCGCAAGTGAATTGCCCCTTTGGACTGATGTGGCGATAAATTTGGTAGATTGATCTTGATAGTTTTTTCTTTTCTTTACGAAAAAAGGGGGATATATTGATATTTTAGTAGATGAAGAAATTGGTTATTTGCATCTGCAAAAGAACGATAAGTTACGGCTAGTGTGTTTAGTGATTGTTATGGTAAGTTTTAGCGTGATGCTTTCCGTGTCATATAAATGGTTACGTGTGATTGTTACCTAATTCAGCTATAAATTTCCTCTTATTTGTCGGCATTGTTTGCACCCGCGCGCATTCACCACCAGCTTGTTATTTCTTTGTATTCATTTGTTTCTTTTCTTTTCCCCTTGGATTGATTGTATATAACCTTGTGTCGAAGCAAAAACAAAACCTTCACCCATCCACCGGAATTCATGATGGCATTTATTACTTACTTTTTCCAATTTCACTGTTTTCAGAGAGAAAAGAGGAAAAAAACACAACAAGGTAGCTTTTCTCAGTGTATAAGATGCTGTCCATAAAATTTTAGTACTTGCCAGTAGCAGCTATCTTACGTGGAAGAATCAGCTTTAATTAATTCATTACTCCATTGTATTTTGTGGGCTGTGTCATAAATGAGAAACCACGTATATTCTTGTATCTTAATTATATCTAGCTGATCATGCACAGTAAGGCATATAGATTATCCTGACTGCTCAGTTGCTAATCATTTGAACCATTCTTCTTTAAGAGGCGATGTCTTTATTATGTTTGATCATAATTTATATGTACGTACACACATATGTAATCTCATCCATCATGCATATATGGTGATTGTGATGATCGGATGATGAGTTGACTTGATAAATATTCTCTATGAGTTAACTACGCGCCAATTGAGTCTCTTCTCCATCCATCTATCTGTCCAGTGTCTAAAGATTCTTTTAAATCTTTTGTGCCTTTGTGTATATTCCTACGGAAAAGTAAAAGAACCAATTGATTGATTCGTTATCTCTCTCTCATTCTCACTCTAAATCATTTGGTTTGGATTCTGCCCATAAGTTTTTGCTATAAAAATGTTTTTTCTTAGACCCTGCTAGGGTTTATATATGGTACTATCTCTTTTAACCCTTTCTCTCTTTCTGCAGGTTACCATGTGCACCCACCCAACCAAGCAAAAGTAAAAATTTATTATTACCATCTCTAGATCTCCTGCTCTACTGCTGCTGCCACTACTTCTGCATGCTCTTTCCTTTGCTTCTCCCTCACGTCCCCTTTCTCTCTCTTCATGTATAACTCACCTAACCTGCTGATTCCAGAAAATTTCAGATGATATAGATACAGTATACCCTACTACCCTTCTCCCATACCCCACATGCACATCCCTAGTTTTCTCCATTGTCATCCTTTCTAGTTTTCACTCTCTCAGTGTACGGTCCAAATCATCATCATCACTATCTCTTTCCACGGTACTCATATTCCTCTTATCTAACTTAGCTTCATGATTCTTTCAGGCGATCCTCTTTTTCACTCATTACGCAGCAGCATCCACTTAATTATCCCAGTTATTGGGCCTTTTAATTAAACTACAGGTTACCCATGCATGTGACTTCACTAAATACATAACTGGGCGTCAAAAAAACCGTAAGAGTTATGCATGCGAACCTCTAATTCTCAGACAACCAACCTATACATTCTAACTTGAGAGTTCGGATTGTATATAATTTGCTCATGCATATAAGGCGAGCCGTACGTGAAGGCGGAGGTGATATTAATTGCCAACAGTACTACTTTTGTAGCTCTATCCATCATAAGATATTCTATATTTCCACCATTTTGGAGCAGGGACATAAATCATTCTCCGCTCTGCCATACCACATTAGGGGCTATTAGACGTCTAGATAATTACTATTCCGGAAAATGGGTCATTTGTAAAAAAAAATTTAAAACATGGCTCAAATGGACGAGTAAAAATTATTATGGGTGAAATGGACACAAAAAAAAATAGCAATGATGAAACTGGATTCATCTTTGCTTAAACTTAAAAAATGGCGAGGATGAAACTGGATGCATCTAATGTAAATTAAAAATAAGAAAAAGAATTTGAAAATGGATAGGATGAAACTGGTTATATCCAGGCTATTTTTATATTTTTTTCCATTTAAACAGTATCAAAATCTAAATGCCTTTTTCACCTATAAATTATTGATTTTGGTCTTTTTAACCAATTTTGTGTTACTAATTTGCATCACTTAAAAAAAAAAAAAATAGACCCAAGTAGGAGATCTTTTTTTAATGCGTCCTACTCTTAAATCCAGGGATAGTTAAAATGAAAGATTGGGCGGACACACCAAAGCGTTAGACCAGGTTTTATTATCTGCCTATATTGATCAGATATCATCATTCGTATGAAAATGTAATCTCAAAATGGAATCTTAGTTAAGTCATCGCCAGACACTGTTAGTAGAGAGATCACCTAAATATACTATAGTGGGGTACTGTGTCATGGAACAGATAGAGGGAAACCCCTCCATCTATCTTCCGTGTAAAAAATAAAAAAATCTTTCGTGTTTCAATATCTAACAAGCAACCACGCATATGCATCTCTTGTCTATGTCAGCCCTCCCCCATAAAGAGAAAAAACAAAACACTAGCTAAAGCTTGCTAGCATGGACATTAATTATGATGTATATATGATCGATGGGACGTTGACATAGATATAGAAGGGAGAGCAGGTATATATAGAGAGAGAGTGGAGAGTTCCTCGTGGGGGGTTTCATACTAGGGTTTATATTCTTAGTTGATCATCAGCTATTGCCGATTAGAGAGAAGACTGTATGGGCCACTATTGTGAATATACATTATACGTACACATTATGATTTCGTATGTCTTCGGTGATAAATGATAATGACCGAGATCATATATGTATTCACAAGTATTTTGATCAAGAACAACACTCGCATGTATTTAAGATTATTTGGGTAAAAGCATATCCGTTTCCGTAAACTGGTGACTAAAAGCTACTCATAAAAAAGAAGGGTCATTTACAGAATGGTCATACTTTTTGTAGTTGGGTCACAAAATGGTCACACTTTTATAATTCGTTCACGGAACAGTCATATTTCCATCCAATTTAACATTTTTGAATAAAACGCCGTTATCTTTTCCTAAAATACTCTCCTTCAAAATACCCTTCCGATTTAACTAATTAGTTGAAGTGGTGGTGATGAAGCGGTGGTGGTGGTGGTGGAAGCTTAAGAATCTTCACTAAACCTCAGAGGGGAAGCGGTGAACCCTTTGGATGAATGCGGTGTAACGAGCCTGAATGCGGTGTAACGAACCTGAATGTGGTGTAACGATCCTGAAGCGGTATAACGGTGTATGGAGGGATAAGTAGGGAGGACACATAACACCACTTACAAATAACACCACCACTTACAAATAACACCACCATCAAAACAATTACAATGAAGACAAAATTTAAAATTGTGTATGGAGCGATAAGTAGGGAGGACACATAGGTAATTTGGTTAACATATTTAACTGTGAGTCATCACTTAACTCTCTTTTTAACGGAAATGTGACCATTTTATTAATAGTTTGTAACAGTATGATGGTTTTGTGAATCGAATCTTAATACTACGACTCTTTTGTACATTTTCCAAAAAAAAGAAAGAAATTGGTAACTGAAACCCTAAAAGCTAACTATGTATGATTTTTCTGAAAGAATCATCACTGGAAAAAACCGATTGATCGAGAGAGTACACATCTACAAGGACATAGGTGTTAATGCATGACCTGCAGGCGATCAATCAACTTGTTTTTATATATAACAAAGTACATTTTCTTACTTTAGGGGCGTATCACATTACGAAAAAATAGAGCAAACAGAGGAATATTCGTCGTCATTTTTATTTGCTTTGGCCAGAAATAACATTCTTAATTAGTTAGTTTTTATATTGGTAATCATCACTAGCTACTTGCTAGTTGCTACCATATTATAGTAATTTTTCCACTTGCCCACTACCATGGATATGAATATAATTTTTTTTTTTTTTTTTTTTTTTTTTTTTATTTAATGAGCTAACTGTTTTCCTTTCCTTTCCTTTCCTTTAGGGGAAGCGGGGAGAGAGAGGACTAGCTATAATTTGTTTGTCTAAAAACTACTCATGAAATAAGGCATGCATAAACACACACAACCAAAAAACACACTTGCATTCTCTCTCGTATCTAGCTGCTAATAGGTAACTGATGGATGGATTTGTCTGTTTTGAGAACTTTGATGGTTATGTTGAGGGGGACAAAAGACAGAAATTAGGGCATCTTTTAGTTAATTAGCAAAACAAAATAAAGAAAATTGCTGAAATGGTCTCCTTATTAGCCTGATTGTCAAAGACAACAATAAGCATATCCTGGGATTTATACATTGCATACTGCTTTGCTGGTTCAAGAAACAAGAACCCCTCGTGTACTCAAGCAGCTCTCTCTCCGTATCTCACCTGTTAATTAATTAATTAATTAATTAGCACTGAACAATTTTCCAATGGAGACAAGGGAATTTCATTCCGATCAAAATATTAAAAAATAATGTCATGATAAAGAACAGGATCAGGAGATCCATCGACAATTAGTTGATGATTATCTGTTACCATCAACTAGTACTTAATTATAATAAAAGATGCCGTTCAAGTTGCATAGAAACGTAAGACCATTTGTGTTAGCTTTACATATTAATATGTAAATTTTTGGGACCAAAGCAATATAATAACCGGTAATAAGGTCATTCCATCGTGTCTTCTTTTTTAGTATCAATTAAAATACTCTATAAGAAATAAAATTAGTTAAAAGACCTAACAGTGATCAATAGTGGTGGGGTGTTAGTTCATATGAGTTATAGCTAGCTGTGCCTCCTCATACATCGATTTAATCAGTTCATGTCCAACTGAAACAAGTAGCTGCTACAATGAAGCACTCATTTTGATTATTTGATAAATACAAAATCTTTTACGGAAAAGGCAAAATCAGATTTAGAGGGTGCGAACAAAGCTAAAAATAAGAGACATATTAGTGTTTAAACCACCCTCATATAATGCAAAGATTATTTTTATTTTTGGAATAGTAATGCAAGGATTATCATCAGACTGCATATGAAGGCATCATATAAATACAGAAAGTGGTATATGCATAATATTTTAAGAATGTATCCCCAGTGTTGAATCAAGAACTATATATACCTAATGTAGATTATCATCAAGAATCAAAAATCTCAAAGCATGTATAGTAATGTGACTTTAGAGACGCCGAAAGATCCATATATGACGATTTTAACAAATTGATTTCTTCTCAACTGATTAGAATTACATTATGGAGACGGTTACACATTTTGAATATATATAAAAAATGAAAAGAGAGAGAAAATCGTCTTCACTGATCCATAAATCAGGATACTTATAAGCTAAGCACTATATAAACTAATTAATACACTAATTAATTAGTTAGATACTTCTTTTTGGAAAGGCAAGATTCATTATCAAAGTGCTGAGGAAGCACGAGGGACTAGCTAGATACTCATCTAATCATAGAGTACAGTTTATAATAAGCAAGCTGGGCTCCAATTGATCAAGTCTCTCCCACAGTCCCACAGTTGTGTTTCAGGGTGATGAAGTAAAAGGAAGAGAGCTAGCTCATGGATCATGCACCATGCACATATATATACTATCATTACCTTTATTATCATTGCTAGCAAGCATGCAAAAAATCTCATGAGCTAGCTAACTAGAGGTTAATAAGATCACTTTGATACGCTCAATCTTGCGCGAAATGGGCATTTGACTGCTAGCTTCCACTATATTAAACGTCAAATTCATGCATTTAGTCGAATATACGTAGTTTAATCACTAGGGCACTACTATTACGTACATACTACTACTATACTCATGCATGTGATCGATCTTCATTGGCTATAGCTAGTTATGATGGTAATGGTAATCTTCTTGATTCATAGATAATGTAAGCTAGCTGATATTATTAAGCTCAATAACTAGGAAATAATCAATCAATCAGGAGTAGCTAGCTAGTACCAGGAAGAGACCGTGAAGAGGGATTGATTCTGCCAACCAAGAAAAAATGAGTCGTTCAGAATCTGAAGATGATATCCCTCCGAAGGATAATGCAGCCTGAGGAGTAGTTTAGCCTGCGACAATGCGTAAGGGCTCAAGGGCAGCCTAGTAAAACCCGAACTCGTTAACTTCTCCACCCAGTAACTCTCCAGCCTTTCGTGTCGTTCCCTTCTCTCCTCTCCTTCGGCTGACACAATGTCAGCAATCTCCCTCCCAAACCAAACCTGCTCCACCGTTAGCCTCTCCTGGCTATTTGGCGGCAGTGTTGCTTCTAATGAATTGAACAAGGCCGTGTAATGGTCCAAGGCCTCCACGAACCTCTTCATGAAATTCGGGTGGTTGTTGCTAGCTTCTCTCTCTGCCACAGTTACCACCTTTGGGTTCATGGACTTGATCGTACGAAGGAAGAGGCACACACCGTCGTCATCATCTCGCCTAGACGAAGATGATGAATAGTAGTAACGTGTAGTGTTCTGCTGCTGGTTGTAGTACTGCTGATCATGAGGATGATGATGATGATCATCATCTCTGCTACTTAACAGCTTGTGAAGATATAACACACAGTTTACGGCAAGAGTCTCATGAGGAAGAAGGGCAATGGCTGAGGGGAGTTGGAGAGCAACCGAAGAAGGATCGTTGAGAAGGAGGATTAGGGGATGGAATTGAAACCTAAGACCAAGGGACTGAGCAAATCTCTGAAGGCGATCTCCAGTTTTACGAAGGGTATCAATATCTTGTCCCGTTCCAGTGATTCTAATCATTGGAGGTACTGGTGGGTGTGGCAATGAGGATGATGTTGGTGTTGTATCGGATGATGATAATGACGATGAAGTATAATAACGATCGGCGATAGCTTGCATCAGTGGAGGCCATTGCACACCTTGCATGGTGTCGAAGTCCAGGATGTGAATTGATTCTTGGCCTTCAATGGCTTCTAATATGGCCTGGTTTGCTGTGAGATGACTGAATCTTATGAAAGGTGTGATTTGGTTGAGGTAGAGATAAGATGATTGAAGATCACCTTGATTATCATTGTTAATACCATGATCAATAGCCACCACCTCATCATTTTGCAGCTCATGTATCTGATGATGTTCAAGATCAACAGCATCAGAAGCAGATGTAGAGACAGATGGATTATCAATCAAGTTCACCATGGCAATAGTACTAGTAGTTCTTGATGCTGCTGATGCTGAAGCCCCAGCGACAATCGGAGCAGAGTAGTATTGATGATCCGAGTCGGTGAGCAAGTTTGATCTGATGAAGTTGGCAGTAGCAGTAGAAGTGTTGGTGTTGTTATGGTGGCGATTGATCCTCAAGGATAAAGCTTTAGAGAATTGGTGAACCAACCTTTCTGTAGAGTCGCCAAAAGGAGTAGATGAAGTGGAGAGGAGAGACACAAGGCGGTGAGCAGCTGAGAAATCAGATTGAGAAACCAGTTCCGCACAACTTATTAACAATTTTCTCATCTGATGATGATTTTGATCTTCATGGCGGAGATGACTTGACACTGTTGTCTGCAGCTGACGGGGTATTAACTCATGGTGGTCATATTGCGGTAGCTGGTAGGAGGCAGGCGATAAGTGGTGTCCGCCACCGTGGTGGCGGTGATCTAGTGTTCGGTGGCGGTCTTGGTCTTTATTATCTTCGTGAGAGTTGTTATTACCATCAGTACTAAACGAAGATGAGCTAAGCATCTCTAGCTGGTTAGATCTAACCAGAGAGACAAAGAGAATAATTAAGATGGAGAAGAGAAAGAATAATAAAATGACCAGGGGTCTTCTGATGTTACTTATGAGGACGATGAGCACTGAAACTAATACTACAAGTAATGCTTTTTGGACAGTGGAAGAAAAAGACTAAGAAATTGGCGAAGAAGAACTATGAGAAGAAAAGAAACATGGGGATGGGAGAATGTAGCTGCAGAGGAGTTTTGCAGCAGCAGCAGCTTCCTTTCCTTCACTATTACTTTTAATAATAGTACTTAATACTTTTCCTTTAATAGAAGAAGAAAAAACCACTGATCAAGTAGATATTAATGCAGTAGGACCCTAGGAGTGGTGGTAGCATTTCACTTGACAGGACATCAACTGCCAAAAACACCTACAATTGGGATATTTTGGATTTATAAAGTAGCAATAGCAATATTTAGGGAAAGAGGGTGATTATGCATTTTTCCGTGTATTTCTAGTTTGTTCGAGGGTCATTTACAAAATGGTAATACTTTTTATAATTCAGTTACAAAATGATCTTATATTTGTAATTTGCTTACAAAATGATCATATATTGGCCGACATAACGGTTTGGGAAAAAAACGTTGTTAATTATCTCGAAAATACCCTCCTCTTAACTCAAGCTCTTTGACTTTAGTTAACTCAACTGCCAAGGCTGACTCAGGCCGACTTTTCTAATTTCCAAGGCTTGAGCCATTTGCACGGCATATGCCTAATGTTGCATACCGCTGCACTATATCCTTCCATTTATCAGTAAACACCATACCATTTGCAGCTTACTAAAACAACACTTCCACCTTATAGAAACATTAAGCTTAGCTTCGTTAAGACATCAACTCAGCTACAACCATCACAACTGCAATTCAAACCTTGTTCTACAGTTGCAACAACTTCCCTTGTAACTCTCATCCATCACCATAACTTAAGCACCAAAACTGTCTCTTACTTCCAGTCTCAGCATAACCATCACCATCACAAATCTCCTCCATCCCAGGAACCACAACATATAACCGTTCCGTCATCTCCACAATACTGCACTGCAACATCTGCAACCACAATCTTCCATTCTCTGCAGCACGAACTCATCGACACCATCAGTTCTTACCCACTCAGCACCATCTTCTCTGTCAGACCAATAATCTCTCACTGCATCCAACTAGTAGAATCCATTAGCTCGCAGTCATCATGAAACCCATTGCAACCAGTTGAACCAACATCTCTTACTCAAACCAACTTCCTCATTTCTCAACACTGCACCTGCACCTGAGTCTCCACAATTGGCAGCATTAGCTTTGTCTTCTAAATCTCACTACCACCAACATACTCACCACCTTGTTCTCTCCGCCATATCTTCCCTGTCTTCCACATACTACAACAAGCTTGAATCACTGCCAAGCTCCACCTTCTTCTATATAGCTCACCACTTCACATTGCAACTCAGCCTCAAACTCCATCTACTGCAATCAAGCAGTAAACGCTCACCAACACAAATTCAACTCAAACCCACTCTTCTAGCCACCACCAATATTTGTTCCATGAGCTCACTGTCAAACCCTAGCTTCAACATCTAATCACCACTATTCCTTCATCACCAACTCAGCTGCAACATAACCATAAGCCAACTGCACAGCAACAGCTTCTTGTTCTTTCTGAGATTCAAAACAGATCCAACAGAACCTATTATCATCAACCTCTGAATTCAACCTCATCTTCTCTGATTTCCTCTTTGAACTCAATTTCTTCATCAACTTCTGGATCTTCTCGACCCAACAGCATCATCACTGTCCTACTTCTTCTATGTTTTCCCAATTTCGAATTCATGTCTAAACTCTCCTCAAATACCCATAAAGACCATCAACTCCAATCGATGGACAACATCGGTTAAAATAAAAAATACCCAATTTTCCCTAATCAGGTTTTATGAAAAAAATCCCTAAAATTGTTAAACAACAACTACAGTTAATCAAAACATACCCAATATTCGACAAACAGTTACCTGATTTGCTCGAAAATCTTCACAAAAACACCACTATAGTTCATCCACAATCAGACTATTCATCCCTTCCTTACTCACTGCAGTATCAATCAACAAAACTAGAACTTAACTCAGACCCTTAATTCATACAACCCATCAATTATCTTACCACAATGTAGATTTCTATGCCATCATCTTCTAGATCTGACTTCAATCAGTATCTCCGTCTCTTTTTCAATTTCAGTAAGCATCAAATCAGACTCTAACACGAACTATGTGAACAAAACCCACACTGTTGATGATAAAACTCACTCGAAATCTCTCATTCTTCACTCAATCGCCATTTTTGCAGAGCTTCAAGAATAGAAACAGAGAGGAGGAAAAAATGAAGAGGAGAAGAAAACCCTAGTTGTGATTAATCTTATGCGTCGAAATGATCCTAGAGATGTAACATAAATACGATTTACGGTATCAGATCTATGGCACAGGTTATTTCTAGTATAAGATAAAAAGAAATTGCCTTTAGGTTGGGACACCCCCCAAACAAATTGATGACACCCCCAAACAAATTGATATGCCATTAGCGGCCTTGTGAAATTCTGGATAATTAGAATTACACTCATCAAGCGATTAGAAGGGGCCAAGGGAATTTGACTTTTAAGATGTGTTTGGGATTGAACAAAGGGAACTGTATAAAACAGTCCCACTATTAAGACCCGATTTACAAAAGGTTCATACTGCTACGAACCATTAACAAATTAGTCACACTTCCGTTTGTAGGAGGGTTAAGTCTATGGGCCCCATAAAGTCAGAGTTAAATGGATTGGTAAAGTTACCAACCTGTCCTTAACCTAACTCTATACGGCACGCGTTGTAAAATTTATGTTCTATCATGGTGAGCCCCGAATCTAACTAAATTACTTATAATATGGTGTTAATATTCGATAAAAAATTTAAAAGAAAAAAGGTTTATCTAATTTAATTATTGCTTCTAGTGACAATATAGTTGGCCTCTAATATATCCTCAAAATATGGTTAGGCTGAATCTCACACATTTCGTATTAGTATTTTATGATATTTTTTTTAGGATTAATTAGGATGTCTATACATGTATATACAATTACCTAACCTTCCGCTTTCCCTATCATTCCAAAATAAAAATGTGAAAAATTAGAAGAAAAAAAAAAGGTCTGCACGGAAGGTATTAAAATACATACGATATTTCAGCCAAAAATATATGCGAGTATATAATTTATGTCCATGTTGATGGTGGTTTTTAGCTTAGGGTTAAAATCGTAAAACCCTAGTCAGACAATGACGTCACAGAACTTGAGTAATAATGTCCAAACCAAGCACATTTATTGAACCCTTTAATTTGTCTGCGAGAAAATTACCAGGGTACCTCTTTTAATGCTAATTAGGGTTTCGACGGGCCAAAACCCTAATTCTCACACCGCATGTGCCAATGGCTAACCATGCCAGCCACACCTATTGCGCCAAGGAATGCCAACCATGCTAGCCGCACCCCTGTGCCAATGGCAAACCATGTCAGCCACACCTACCGCGCCAAGGCATGCCAACCATGCTAGCCGCACCCCAGTGCCAATGGAAAACCATGCCAGCCACACCTACCGCGCCAAGGCATGCCAACCATGCTAGCTGCACCCCAGTGCCAATGGCAAACCATGCTAGCCACACCTACCGCGCCAAGGCATGCCAACCATGCTAGCCGCACCCCTGTGCCAATGGCTAACCATGCAGGCCACACCTACCGCGTCATTCCAAACGTACCTGCCATGGCCCCATGCCAACCTAGCCGCGCCACCTTGCTGGCCTTCCCTACGCGGCTACCAAAACGAAGGCGTGCGACAATCAACGATCTCCCTTCAATCCCAGGAGCAAATCCTAGCCGTCCGAGGTTACCAAACGACCTTTGGCCCAAAACCCTAGCTTGGTCTCGCCAAACCCTTGGCCCCACATGCCAAGACAAACCGCACCTAGTTATGCTAGCCGCCCCATGTGCCAACGGCTTACCAAACTCTTGGCCCCACATGCCAAGCCAAACCGCACCTAGCCAAGCTAGCCACATCATGCGCCCATGGCAAACCCTTGGCCCCACATGCCAAGCCAAACCGCACCTAGCCAAGCTAGCCACGCCATGCGCCCATGGCAAACCCTTGGCCCCACATGCCAATCCAAACCGCACCATGTGCCAACGGCTTGCCAAACCCTTGGCCCCACATGCCAAGTCAAGCCACACCTTGCCTTGGCACCTAGCCATGCTAGCCGCACAATGTGCCAACGGCTTGCCAAACCCTTGGCCCCACATGCCAAGACAAACCGCACCTAGCCATGCTAGCCGCACCATGTGCCAACGGCTTGCCAAACCCTTGGCCCCACATGCCAAGCCAAACCGCACCTAGTTATGCTAGCCGCCCCATGTGCCATCGGCTTACCAAACCCTTGGCCCCACATGCCAAACGCACCTAGCCGCGCCACCATGCTGGCCTTCCCTACGCGGCTACCAAAATGAAGGCGTGCGACAATCGACGGTCCCCCTTCAATCCCAGGAGCAAATCCTAGCCCTCCAAGGTTACCAGACGACGCATGGTAACCTTTAGCCCGAAAACCTAAGTTTGGCCACGCCAAACCACGCCATGCCAACGGCATGCCAACTTAGCCGCGCCTCCATGCCACGCCAATGGCATGCCAACCTAGCCACGCCAAACCACTCCATGCCAACGGCATGCCAACCTAGCCGCGCCACCATGCTGGCCTTCCCTATGCGGCCACCAACGAACGAAAGCGTGCAAAGATCAACGACTACCTTTCCTCTTAAGATACAAAATCTCGACCGTCGAAGGTCACCAAGCTACCAAGTCTCCCGAGCTCGACTTGCCAGGCAACAACCTTATGCTACATGTTTTCCACAAAAACATTCGAGACATCAACGCATATCACAAACTGGGGGATCCTCTTTGGGTATTGGTTTGGCGGTTTACAGCGTGCGGCGTACACTACGCCCGTCATAAGGAAGTGTCATAAGGGTGAGGCGGTTAGTAAATACATGGAGTTAAAAGTGAAACGTTCATGGGACATCAATTCCATACGCTAATATTTTTATGGAACATCAATTCCATGCGTTAACGATTTTGTGGAACATCAAATTCCATGCATACGGTTACCACCTCCTCCCATTTACTTACCAATTTTTCCATTCCTTAATGAGACCAGGGTACGTTTCACTTCGACTTGTATAAATAGGTCTTACCTATTTCCACAGAACAACAAGTTCATTCGGGAATATACAACACTCATAAAATACTTGTTAGCTTACCATTTGTTAGCTTTCCCACTTTTCTGATACAAGTCGTAGTAACACAACTACTCTTCCATAAATCAACTATTCTGGTCTCATCACTTTCCTTGCTTCCCTCCCCAAAACCAACCCATTCTCCTTTACTTTGTGACCGAAGCAAGTCCGGGAACGGCCATTTCTTGGTTTAGGCCGGACTTGTACAGATTGATCTCTCGAATCTAAAGTACTCCCGTGCAGTACATTGTTTAGGGTTTAGACTCATTTCTCACCCACACACCCGAAATTACCGAAATCCGCAGAAACTGTTTTCACCCTCAAACAATTGGCGACCACAATGAGAGATTGATCTTTTGGTTACAATGTCAATCTTTGACCATCGATCTCATTCGACCCAGACATCAAGATGGTAGAAGCAAGCGATCTGCTCAAGGATCGACGACTCAGTTACCAGACGACTCGATTATCAGTCATGACACGACAAGGGATGACTGGGGACTTCCCAGAAAATTGAAGCAAACGATCCACCCGAGAATCAGTGACTCAGTTATCAGGCAACTCAGTAACGGCTGTGAACTTTCCACAATCACGGCGGTGCTTCCCATAAAACTTGGTTGTGCACCCGGAAGGTTTCCTTTTCATCAGGAGACCTAAAAAACCAAGTAAGTCCTACCTAGACAAGATACATGGTTCTCTCTTTCAAGTTTTCACGGGAATGATAAAACCAATAGCCATGTTATGTTTCACCCCATGTCATCTACCAAACGCACGGTTCCATGGTTTTCCTGGGATGCTTGCAACACTTTCAATCATAACCAAGACAACATCATTTCCAAATACAATTCATTCCTAAACAATTCATTCCAAAAGAATAATCCAAAACCATCAAGGTAACATTAATCTGTCAACCCCAAAAATTCAAAAAATCAAAACCATAAACCAGGCGTTTCCATTTGCCTTTAAAAAAAAAAACCCTAAAAATAAGAAGTTCAAAAGATTTAAATGTATTCAAGGAAAGTTTTCCAACAACGGCTTGCTCCTCTTAGCAAAGGCCTCCTTGTGCTCGGAGAGCCGCCCTTTTCAACTTCTTCACCTACATAATTTTTTAATTCCGCTTCCTGCTTCTTCACCATGTCTTCGGAAGGACCTTCGAATGTTTTGACCAGAAACTTCTCGACCTCAGAGAAACCTTCAACGAACCAAAGAACGTTGAATTCAAAGTTTACACACATGACACGATGGAACCTTCATTTTCGAGATTACATCCTCGTAAACGATATGACCAAATCCACGTTGCACATGTCGTCAATCGAAGACAAAGCTCCTCCTCCACCCGCTTACCAGACGCGATACCGTGACGCGCATGCCGTGACGCGATGCCATGACGCGCATGCCGGGACGCGCTTGCCGACGCGCGCGATGCCTGACGCGCTTACGCTACTGGATGCGCATGCCGGACGCGCTTACGTGACACGCATGCCGACGACGATGCTTACGTGACGCGCGCTTGCCGACGACGCTGGGCTTACCGCTGACGCGCATGCCCAGACGTGCTTACCAGACGCGTATGCCAGGCACACATGCCACACGCGCATGCCAGCCACAATACCACACCCTGCGCTAATGGCTTGCATCCTTCCAGCACTGACATCTTGCGCCTTTCCAGTACCATCTTCTTCGTTCCACAACCAGCCAAAGCAGCGACATCCTTGTAACGACCCTCAAGTTCGTCAACGCTATTAGACCCGTCAAGACACGATTTAACCGCTAATGACTCAATTAGTTAATGTGGATTTTAATTAATAGAAATTAATCTAACAACGACCTAGATACGAAATTAGTACCATTGAATAGGTCTCGAAAAGTTATACGAAATAGACTACTCGAACGTGTCACTCGGATACCGGACATAGAAGATATCATCAAATTAGTATGAAGTGCAAAATACCATTTTTGCTTTTAAACCGCTTGGCTTCCCATATCATTTGGGTGGGTGCTTTTAGTAATATTTCCTTGGTCTTATCCTCAAAATCCATCGAGATAAACTCGATCCCAGCTCATTCTTATTCATTTATTCTTTCTCCTTCTCTGTTCTTTCCCTTTCTCCTTGCCGATCTCAATTCCGAAGAATTAAGTTTAATTTCTTAAGTACTTCATATTAAATCTGTTTAGATGATGAATCAAATAAGAAGGTGATGATTCAGGAAGTTGATTTAGCCCTAGAGGAAGAAGAATAATGTTTTGATTTAAGGATTTATGGAGACGATTGAACTTGTATTAATTTGATGAGGTGACCGAGCAATAAATGATGGGTTTCGTGTATTGAGAATGAAGAAGAAGATTTGATATTCAACTTTCGATTCTCAGTGAAGGAAAGGTAATTTAGGGTTTCTATTTTAATTGATTTCTTTATGAAATTGAATATAGATTGATGTTTTGTATCATGGGTTTGTTTTGGAATGAGTTAGAAATGGGTGTAGGAGATTTAATTTTTTTTTCACAGAGAATTTAGGTTTTCCCCTGTTTTTCCCCAAATTAGTTAAATAAGGTTCCTTTTAATAATTGGAGTTTAGAGTCCCTGGAATTAGAACTATGGTGTTAAGTTTAACAAGAAGAAGATGACGCTTGACTTGTTATCAATGAATAATTAGAAGTTAGAGTTTCAAGATGAATCACAGGAAATGGAGATGAATTAGATAATGGCAGTCGTGATGGTGGTGTAGGTATGAATTGGTTTGGGAACGAATATCTCAGTTGGGTGAAGATGATTGTAATTGGTGGCTGGTGTCTGGATCTTTTAAAGTTTGTATTGATTCTGAGAAGAAATAGAGATGGTGGTTGGTATGTGAAATGGTAACTATAGGTGTTGTCGAATGCATGGAAAGAATTGCAGGTCTGTTGATAGAGAAATGGTAATAGATCTGTTAAGTTGCAGTTGAAGTTAATATAACTGGTAGAGACTCAGTTTGGTTATACAGGGTTACTTGAGTTGAAGCAATTGGTTTTACTGGTATCATGGGAGGATGAGCAGAAGGTGAGAATGGTATTGCTTTGTTGGTGGAGCTGCAATTTGATTTCAGAGAATGTGATGTTGCAGGAAGCACGGTCTGGTGATTGTGGGATGTTTGAATCTCAGAAGTGTTCGGTTTATACAAGGACTGAAGTTGCAAAGGAAATGATGTTTATGTGTTGCAGGGAAGCTACATCTAGGGATGAATGGAGTTGGCTGTGAGTGACTGTGCTAATTGAGATTGATGCTGTTATGGAGTATGCATTTGGCTAATGAACTACGGAGATGGAGTTGATAAACTATGAATGAAGTATAATGGTTTGTTTGAGCTGAGTTTGAGGAATTTGTGTTGTTGGTTATAAACCTTTGGTGGGAAAACTGAAGTTGTCATTGTATGTGAGTTATTAGTTCTGATATTTTAAATGAGTTATAAGACTCAGATCTAGTAGAGGAACTAGTTATAGTCAGTAGTGTTGCAGATCCTATAAAGAAGATGGGTTGAATGAATGTAACTGGAATGTAGGTGATGGCGTTGATGTTATGATCTGTATATTAGTTAGTGGTAGGTTAGGTTTGTAATTGAGTTACAAGGTTTGGATGTTTGCATTTGTATTGCATCTTGATTGTGCATTAGGAGTTGCCTGTGCAAGGACTTTGGTTTGTATAACCTGAATCAGTTTTGTTGACTGAGTTGTTTTGACTTACTGAGTTACATATCTTGACCCGAGTTGACTCAGTGACTTAACTCGTTGACCAATTGACTTGACTTTGGACTCTGACCTGGACTTGACCTTGACTGTTGACTTTGGACGTTGACTGTTATTAGACCTCTTTGACCAGACGTGTACTGTTAGTGACCGTTAGTTGACCCGGCTGGACTGGGCCTTGGATTATTAGGCTTGTGTAGTGGGCTTGGGCTTAGGCCTAAAGTACCTACTTTGATATTTTTGGACCCTTATGGTCTGAATTAGGTTTTGGTTCCTTCTACAAAGTTGTAGATATTCATAAGACATACTTAATAGACTTTAGAATCAACCTAATTGAATTAGTAAACCTTTAGATGTACTAAAGATAAATAATGAAGAAGTGTAGAACAATAAATGGGCTTAGAACCATTAGATAGTTCACGTAGTCTATAACTAGAGATTTGTATGGAAATATGTTATGAGCCTTGTATGAGCCTTTTGGCTAATCTTTAGAGTGCTTGTGTGATTAACAGTTAGTCGTTATTAACAACGAACGATCTAAAGAATGAACCAGTGGATTTTGGATCTCAAGGTATGCGAGGCTTGTCATCAAAAGAGGTGGGAATCGATAACGAACTCTCTTGTATTCATTATTATTTTATAATATATTTATATTGCGAAAGGCATGCATATCTTTGCTAGTATATGATATGTGTATGCATGTATTATTTGTGTGTAATACCAACTAGTTTTCTTTTACATTTTGGGATGGGGTTGGATTAGAGCTGGCAAACGGCAAGGTCAACAAGGCTTGTTACACATGTTACACTGTTCGGGTTAACACGGGGCCAAAACTCGCGAGTTGATAATCTTCACGGGTGGTCATTTCTTCAACCCGCGCCCGTAACGGTAAAGCTTCGCATGTTCACGAGGTTCGACTTGTTTAATTAAAAACAAGAATTAAAGCTTAATTTTGATTAAAAATAAAATGAGTACAAAGAATTTTTCAATTGCATAAAAAATCAGTTTACAAAAGAGGTTTTATATCTTGCAAAATAAAATGAGTACAGATTACGTCTAAAACAATAAACTAGTCTGTAGAAGCTAAATTAAAGCTTAATTTTAACTAATAAAGGTTCTCAAAAACATCACCACCGATATCTTAATCACCAAAAAAAAAAAAAAACATCACCATAATTAGAAATTTTAGATTACGATTCAATTTTATGTTGAAAGAAAAGTAATTGAACTTACAAAAAATACCAACCCATATAGCTTTAATCACTAGAACCATTAGAAATTTATTATTAATTTGAGAGATCCATGTCGATGAATTCTTCTTCTTCTTCTTGTCTTCGCTCAACAACTTCTCTACCTTCTATCAAACAATCACCTGATTTATATTCTCTTTAACTCGGTTAAACATACACTTGGTTCCGCGAGACATATTCACATGAATGAAAAGACCTATTCGTTTCTCCATCTGTAAACCCAAATTTAGATTAATATGAAATCAAATCAAATAAATTCACCATTAGACTTTCGAATAAAATTAAAGCTTAATTTCTTTTGATTACAACCAAGAATTGAATAACACCACCACTAAATCGAACCAAATACCAGCAACAAACCCATCTCAACTTTGATTACAGTCACTAGATCTATATTCAATGAATCATTGAATCAATCACATCTCTTCTTCAGCAACAGACGAGAAAGAACAAAAGAAATATTCTCTTCTCATCAATTAACTCGATCAACAAGGTTGGATCTTCAAACAACTAATATTTGTGTTTCTGGGAGTATTTACTTATCTTCAAAAAAAGTGATTCTTTCCATTGACTGGAAAGTGGTTACATTCTTTACTTATTGTTAGCATAAAAAGGAGAAGGTTCCTTTTGATTGGTGTGTGACGTGGTTGCCCAAAATTTATATCTATATTTATGCGCTAAAGGAGTGAAAATTGCTGCCAACTAATAAGCTATCTAGGTGTGTACTCGTATCACCGAATATTACTTTCCCTATTTCTGTACGGGCAACGCATGTCTCATACGTGGATGTTTATTATTTCTTTTAAATTACTTTCAAAAGCTATTATATTATGTTTTGGTGTTTAGAGAGAATGATGTTGAGAATCTTATGTCTGATTGTTGGATTTGACATGCGAGAGGTATAGGGTTCTTCATGTTAAAGTTCTTCCGTCAGCTATAACGTTAAAACCATTATATCTCTTGAGATACTTGTTATGTAGAGTGCGCGTATGATAAGGTACTGGTAAGGTACAAATCTTATATGACTACGGGGTCGTCAAACCTCAGGGCGCTTTAATGATCATTGAAGAATCCGCAAGAGTCACGCCTTACTACTCCGAAGGACTGCGTCGCTTAACTATTATTTCTGTTGTGAATGTGTGCCGCAAGATTGGTTGGTAGAACTTTATATTTCAGTACAACTTATTATTTTAATATGCTTTATATGTTTTTCCGTGTTTTATCGGTTTTCAGTAAAACCTGCATTGTCTTAAAATCATTCTAGTGATTACTTGAAAGTTAGTTATTATTTCTACTGGGCACCCCTTTTAGGGATGATGTGCTCACCCATTCCCACTTTCAGTTTCAGAGACAGATCAAGATGTGAACGTGACAATGAAAGCTTCGAGGAATTGGTTTCGTTAGTTGGTTAGCTTCCGCTATGTTTATTTTGTGTTTATATTCTATTTGTAAATCAACTCACTATTAAATATGTAACACTTGAGAGGAGTTCTTGTATTTATTTCAGAGAGGGTTTAGATTCGGATTAATCTTTGTGTAGAACTTCTTTCTTAATGTTTAATTAGATGTTTTAGATCGTTAGTGCCTCATTTTATAGCTAATTTCTTGGATTAGTCAGCTGCTAGCTTAGGGGGCGCTACAGACTTGGTGTCAGAGCTCACTATTAGATCTTACATGGGAAACAATAGATAATAGCCAGTACCAGATAAATGATTAGATTAGTTTAGAACTGGGTTGGGTTGTGAGATAAATCTTAATCACTAAAAGCAATCAATAACTAAAATAATTTTTGAATGATTGATTAATTTGTTCAATATGTTGATTGTTTGCTTCTTATTTTGCATGTATATATCTATGAAGTAAAACTTGTAGGCTGAAGCCAATTGTGGTACAAGTTAGAAATTTCAATAGATAACTAGAAATTAGTTAGTCTCAATTGAATGATACTTAAATAATCTAGCACTGGAGAATAGTGAGGTTTGAAATTCTGGTGTGTTTGTGTTATCTTTGTTTGTAGGAAACCATTGTCAGGTCTGATCAGCTTTGACAGGGCAACTTACATTCATGGATTACCATTCATAAAAGGAGAACTTGCTTCTATTAGTTAATTAATAGGTCCCAAGTTTTACTTAGAAACTAATAGAGTGTCATCCCTAATAATTAGAACCTTTAATCTATTAAATTAGAAATGAAGTTAAATTGTAAAAGTAATTAAGATAATAGTTCGACCATTAGTGTTAATAATAATAAATAATAATAGGATCACTAATAATCATAATGAAAGTAATATTAACACTTATCAAACAATATTGTATTGAACTTTATCTAATTAAAATCTTATTAGTAAATATATAACGATCATAATTAGGATAAAGTAGCTACACAAAACTATTAAAAATTATCTATGGTCAGATTTTGTAAATTAAATAAAAAGTAGAGATACATTCTTTTACATTTTAGGTAATAACAAGATAGATAATATACGATCTACTAGATTAAAATTTAAGAATGTGCGGATATATAATGCATAAATTGAAGGGGACTAAACTTCTTAGTAATCTTATATTTAAATTATATTTAGTCTAATAACTGATTTAAAGAATCATACTTTGGGGAACTAATAACTGACTAAATATTGATAAGGAATAAATAATTTACGGGAACATAGATTCATTTGACAATAACTAAATTTTATTGAAATAAATTAGTAATGACTCATTATTAAAATAATATACACATTATTAATGACTAATATACACATTATTAATGACTAATATACACATTATTAAAATAATTATTGAAATAATATACACATTATTAATGACTAATATATATAAAATAGTAATGACTAATATACACATTAAAATAGTAATGACTAATATACACATTATTAAAATAATATACACATTCTTTGTGCATGTTTATTAATTGAAGGGTTTGATTCATAGGAATGTAAATGTTGGTTGTGATTCTTTGCACCAAACGTCTTCATATCACCAATTACAAACAATATTGTGCTTTGATTTGTTTCTTTGTTTCTTGGTATGCTATAGGATGTTTTTATTTATAAATGATTTGTAAATTATTTTTGTTTTTGATGCATGATTTAACAAAAGGAGAAGAAAAAAAACTCGTTATTATGGATTTTCTCTATAATTGGTTTTTTATGCACAATCCTTCAGTGGTCGGAGAGTAACTTAGTATTCATTTAATTTTGAGAAATTATTTTGTTATTTATTTATTTGTAGATGGAGAATACAATGAAAAATTAGAATAATTGCATAATTAAAGCCAAAAGTCTTAATTATTTTTAACTTTTATTTATGATCCTAATTATGACAGAACTCAATTAATGTATATTAATAATGATTATAGGTTACAACTCTTGTATCCGTCAGATATCTTTCGCTAAGATGAGACTGGGATGGTCGGATGCAACATTTGTCTCTCAAAATGTTATCCGGCCGTCCAAAGCTCAAAACCCCCTTCTGTTTTGTATTATAGATGTATTTCGGTACACCCCTAAGCAAATTGGTACCCCCATTAGCATCCTTGGAATTTCACACCTCGATAATATCTCACCAGTGTTTCACCCTAATTTACTCATCTCGGTAGGCAAGTACTATATTTACTCATCTCGTTAACTTATTTAAGTAAAGGTTTGGAGAGATCATAATGTTAAAACTTAGTTTATGCACGGACGCGTTTAAAACAGTCATGTGTCCAGTCCAACATTTAGACGTGCGCATTTCTAGGACAAACACACCAGTGACATCATATGCACACTATTTTAATATAAATGTTTATTAAAAGTGCCTTGATTTTTTGTATATGTATTGTTTAATTAGTATATATGCTTATTCTTAGACAAATTTGTTATTTATCAATAATTTATTAGTATAGTTGAGAAATTACACAAAGGCTGTGATCCTCCGTGCCACACACTACAACACGTGTGGTGTTCATTCCAATATTATGAATTAAAAATGAATACTCACGCCAAGATATTGAATTTTAAAAATTATAACTGGGGAGGTTCGAACTCATGACCTATTGTGTCATAAGAGTGGCCTCTAACAATTGTTCCACCTTGGTTGAATTGATAAAAAAGATAAATCAATAGTGGTTCTTTGTTCAACTTAAATATTAATTAGTATAAGTATTTTATTAATTAGTATAAGTGATTTGTCTAGAGAGAAGATAAATCTATGGTTATGGTTTGTTCAACTTAAATATTAATTAGTATAAGTGTTTTATTAATTTAGAAACATTAATTTCTCATGATAAATGATTTATTAATTTTACATCATAAATATCCCTTAATTAATATTAATACATATCTCCATAAATAAGTAATAATTTTGATAAAAATTATTTCAATAGATATTAGTGGTGGTGGTGGTAGTAGAGGAAGAAGTAAGTGGTGGAAGCGATGGAATGTGTTACAAAGTGGTGGAGGCGGTAACATTAGTTTTGGTGGAAGAAATAGTGGCGCCTGGATGGTTTTAATGGCGGTGGTATTAGTTTTTTCTTTTGAATCAAAAATAATAAATTTTTTTACATGATGGGTAACATTGTATTGTGAAAAGTATAGTTGGTTGTTTTTGACACGATCAAAAAGGCGGATAACAAATACTTTGGGATGATACCAAATCATATAAGACAAAATGGTTGTTTTTGGTGCCACTGCTATCTTTGGTAACCGTTCATACGCATGATTTTCAGATATTAACAAAAACATATAGTTGAATAAATTAATTGACGACCTAAGTTTGTTAAATCTAAACTTTATACATGACGTGTGCGATTAAAAGTTATAAGTGTGCCCAATATTCTATGAGGGATGGAAAATGGTGGTGGTGGAGAAAGAAGTAATATCCGTGGTTTGTGGTACTCGGGCCGGTTTTGATGAGTAGTAATTGACTATGTTAATTATGTGCCGCTACAAAAGGATAACACTATAAATTAGAAATGTGGTTGATCGTCTTAATGCTAATATAAACTTGTTAAAATACATGAAAATTAAGAAGAAGAAAAAAACATTTGGATGTCACGTTATATAATAAATAACACTAAAAACTACATATTTAGTATCAAGGTTTCTCAGTCAATAGATAAATCTAAGGTTGTATTGAGATCCCGTAAGCATAGGCGAGTTGGTCTTGGATTTACGAGATGATAATGAATATAATGAAACGCTCCCTCTCGGTTTGTCCAATGAAAACCGAAACCTTCTAAAAAAAAATAATCAATCGAACAACACTTAGATGGAACGCATCACCACCAGTGTAAACTTCCGAATTGCTACATATCCGTGCTGAAATTTCTACAAATTAATCTGTGATTTCCTCCTACCATTGCGAGGCATGCAATTAAATCTCTAATAGTGATTTTAAAGGTATTTAATAATTATAAAATTCTCTTATAAGTTTTGTTTATGCAAGTAGTATTGATTTAACTTGGGTTCTTTTATATTTTTGTGTTAAGTTGATGACTTTTTTAATTTGAATACATGTTTGGTTAACAAACTTTGATACATATAGGGTATTTTCTTTGTAGAAATGATGTTAGTCTCTCATTTTTCCCGTTAGCACATTGTTTCGATCCCGTATTTGTAGGCATTATTTGACTAATATTGGGGTATTTGTTTAATCTCAAGGCCGATTAAACCCAATGTGTGTTGTATACAATGAAGGCGACTTAAGTTTGTGTCGGCTCTACCTTGAAACTAATAATTTTTCTTCTAAGGTTAGTTGAATTTATGTAGATACAAATATCAATATGACTATGCTCTTTTAAAACTCCAAATTACTTGAGTAACACTAGATGTGAGAACGTCATTCATGCACTACTTAGCATAGTTGGTGTGAAATCTTTTTATCCACTAATTTCTTCAATTTTATGTTATCAATATGATTGAGAAAGAATCTTACACATGTTTTGATTTACTATTATAAGTTTATTTTTTTAACTCACATGTGTATATCTCAGCCTTCCAATAGCCAAGGGTTCTTTCATTTTTATAACTCTCACATTTGCAAAAATAAATAAATAGTTTTTATCTATAGTAGGGAAAATATTATGGGTTTTTGCTTCACTCCCTAGAGCCTTAGTTATCAATAATTTGAACAAATGTATTCATAAACATCATGGAGTTGGATTGGCGTTTAGGTTTATGTACTTGTTAGATGAAATATTCTTTTTGAAGTTTGAAATTATGGTATGATGGAACAATAAATGGGGAAAAATTTTATTTATCGTATTTTTTATTTTATTTTCATGTTGGCACAACATTATTACTCCCGTCAGATAATAAATTGGAATAACATGCTTAAGTAAAAATAAAAGATCAGTAACCCATTTTGTTTCCCAAAACCTATTTGAATATCAAAATAATTACTCATTTAATAAAATGAAGCAAGAGAAATTCATCTATAATACAAAACAGAAGGAGTTTCTGAGCTTTGGACGGTCGGATAACATTTTGAGAGATAAACGTTGCATCCGACCATCCCAGTCTCATCTTAGCGAAGGACATCTGACGGATGTAGGAGTTGTAACCTATAATCATTATGAATATACATTAATTGGGTTCTGTCATAATTAGGATTAGAAGTAAAAAATAAATTCAATTAAACAAAAATGATTAAGACTTTGGCTTTAATTATGTCATTATTCTATTTTTTTTTCATTGTATTCTCCATCTACAAATAAATAAATAAATGTATAACCAAATAATTTCTCAAAATTAACAATAGAAAACTAAGTTATTCTCCGTCCACTGAAGGACTGTGCATAAAAAACCAATTATAGAGAAAATCCATGATAACGAGTTTTTTTTTTTTTTTTTTTGTTAAATCATGCATCAAAAAGGAAACATTTACAAATCATTTATAAATAACAAAATCCTATAGCATACCTAGAAACAAAGAAACAAATCAAAGCACAAAATTGTTTGGAAATTACCTTGGTGATATGAAGACGTTTGGTGCAAAGAATCACAACCAACATTGATATTCCTATGAATCAAACCCTTCAATTAATAAACATGTACAAAGAATCATAGTTGCATAACGAGTTTTACATGTTTTCTCCCCGACCACGTACACACAACAAATCTGATATATGAAATCACTAAATCGCCCTTTCCAAAAAATTTAGTAGATATGAGATGGAAAATCAAAGAATGGATTTTAAATTCATTCAGTTGATTTGCATCACCTGAGAATTTGAAGGGTTTCACTAGGTTATCTGAAGTGAAAACCAAAGACGTAGCGGAGATCGATGAATATTTGAGGGAAGTTATTAGTTTTGAGAAAGTCAGTATTTTTAGGAGACAGAAAATATATACTCGCATATATTTTGGGATGAAATATCGTATTTATTTTAATACCTTCTGTGCAGACCTTTTTTTTTATTCTAATTTTTCACATTTTTATTTTGGAATGATAGGGAAAGCGGAAGGATAGGTAATTGTATATACATGTACAGACAATCCTAATTAATCCTAAAAAAAATATCATAAAATACTAATACGAAATGTGTGAGATTCAGCCTAAACAGATTTTGAGGATATATTAGAGGCCAACTATATTGTCACTAGAAGCAATAATTAAATTAGATAAACCTTTTTTTTTTTAATCTTTTTATCGAATATTAACACCATATTATAGGTAATTTAGTTAGGTTCAGGGTTCATCATGATAGAAGATAAATGTTACAACGCGTGCCATTATGGCACATGTTATTTCTAGTAATATATACAATTCAGTGGGAAATATCACTAATTTTATAAGTGTATGCGTCAGAATTTGTTCGTTTCCGCGTCCGCATCGTGTCATATTCGCGTCACTTTATTTGCGCCTCAGTGCAACCCAGTATGCAAGTTGACTTGAACCTAAATATCCTATTATTTTAGAAAAATTATTAACAAACAGAGTATTCATATTTAAAATTGGGTATTCATATTTAAAAATTATTAGTTCTTTCAGATTGGTCCATGTATCAGTTAGAATGTACTAGCTTAGTTAATACGACTGAATATGGAATGATTTTCAACCATGCCCGTATATTTCCTATAATCTCTTGTTCAAATTTTTAAGGCTTGATCCAAATTTAACGTCTAATTTTTAGGGTTATTAGTTGATAAATGTATTCATTTTGATAGTAGTTAAAAAAATTTGTCTTTCAAAGAAACATATCATGATTGTCATTTTTTCCGCACAACAAAAGAGGTACTAAAATAATAAAGAGTATATTAAACTTTCCTTTTTTTTGTTTTTTGTTTTTCCTTTTATAAAAATTGAGCAAATTTCACTCCTTAAAGGACATAATAAGCATTGTGTTTTTTCATTAAGGTGTTCACGCGACATAAGTTTTTGATTGATTGTCAGTTGACTTCTGTGAGGGAAATAACATGTTATGATGGAAAAACACGGTAAAGCATGAGATCAAAGCTTCACTTCTCTTTTTTAATGGATTTGAGATATCTACCACCATCACAGACTGACGCCGCGTGGAAAAGGAGTAAAAGACGAACGGTTGAGTTTGAAGATGGTAGATATGCATTTAATGAAATATCAAAATAAACAGAATTGCAGAGAAACCATGTTGATTAGCTAGGTACGAGGCAACAACACCAATAAAAGACACGGTACGAGCTTGTATGGAAGAAGCAAGTAGAAGAGCTCAGACAGGCACTTCAAGAGGCTCCCCAAGCATCGTAATTGATGTTTCGTAAAGCAAAGAAATATATCCTCCTTATTTTAAAAGTTGTAAAAGAAAAACTTATTGTATTATGTTTGAAGGGTTGGAAACTACCGGAAAGGATATGAGAAAGAAATCCTAGAGTTCGTATGTTCTTTAACTCATCTTTTTCTTGAGATATTTTTCCTACGCTATACTAGTAAACTACTACCAAACGTAGTGAAATCATCATGTACATATGTGTAGGCTTTAACACCGAACCACGTAAATCCCTATGTGCTTGTTAACTTGGAACTTTATTTTGATCAAGTGATGGTTTACTTTTATGAATCTTTATCTTGACTGCTAGATTAACTTCTGGTGTGTTATTAAATTACTAGTAATCACATTTGGCGCTATAAACAAGGGAAAAAGTTTAAAGGGGATCTATCCTACCCGTCTTAGGCAAATTTATCACCTTCGTTGCCGAGTAGATCTTAAGAACTACAAGGACCTTTGGATCATTGTAATAATTAAGTTCATAAAAGTATTTAATTAGAAGACTACAAATTAACAAATTTATTTTAAATCAGTTTTAAGTTAACTTTAGTAACAAATCTTGATGTTCTTGAAAAAGTCAAGATATGAAGAAAGTTTAGATCTTGAAACCTTAATGTTAGAGCGCTGCTCGGTTGAACTCATCAAGTGTTGGTATGTCAAGGTTTGTTGTCATATTTTAGTATCAAAACTCAATAAGTCGCTCGATTAGATTACTAGAGTCAACTTCGTTAGGTTAGACTAGGAAGTCTAGATATATTGAGACATACAAGTATTACTTTGAAGACCTGAAAGTTCTTGAACCCGGAACTAACTTTGAGTTCATGAATTTAAAGGTGCAATTGACCAATTTCCTATTCCGGGTCCATACACTTTCCTTGTTTGGTTTTTCAAGGCACACTTACGAAGTTGCTAATTCTTAGCTAATTCCGTTGTATAGAAAGTTATAGTTTTTTTTTTTAAGAATTGATATGACTTGTGAACAAAGTTTTTAGATGTTGTTTAAGGAAATTGTCACAATTTTGCATATTGTCTATTCTTAGTACTAGTTGGAAGTCATCTTCGGAAGTAATTCATTTATGGAATTTACTCCACGCTAAATATGTCTGTCTAGCACTTCAAATTGGGAAAATAAAAACCTCAATGCAAGTTAAGTTCGAACTAAAGAAACAAATTTTTTGTATCTTATATTCAGCAATTGAGAAATAACTTGATGTTTATGGGTGAAAACTATCTCTGCCGGTTTTGGTAATTTGGGGTGTGTGGATGAGAAATGAGTCTAAACCTTAAACAAATGCACTACACGGGAGTGCTTGTAGATTCGAGAAATCAATCTGTGCAAATCCGGCCTAAACCAAGAAATGGCCGTTCCAGACTTGTTTCGGTCACAAAGCGAAGGAGATGGGGTTGATCTTAGGGAGGGAAGCGAAGAAGGTGTTGAGATTGTGAAGGTGTTGGCTATGTATGACTTGTATCAGAAAGATGGACTGGCTTGCAGGATGTAAGCTATCAGTTCCGGTGTTTGAATACGATGGTATCAACACTTGCCTCTGTTGTCTGGACTTGTTCTGTTGTTTGGAAATGGGGAGGAGAACCTATTTATACAAGTCATTTGAGCCTTATTCACATCTCTCGTGGGAAGTGGAGAAAGTGGAGTAATGGAGTAGTGGATGATGAGTGCCAAATAGTGCATATTTATACACCTTTTTATTGGCATTTTAATCATCTTTTGCGCTTAGAAATCAGATATTATCCCAGATTCTGTGTTTTCTTTGTTTTCAAGAATAAATATTTGTATTAATTAATTTTGTGTTTTTAGGTAATAAATAAAGCTCGGAGAATCTGAGGAGACAAAGGAGCAGAGAATTGGAGTCGAGCATCTATGGAGCAGATAGCCCAAGCCGCAGGCGCAACGGTTGCAACCCAACAAGTAGCAACTCATCTAAAAGACATGGGCTTGAGCTAGACCCGACCCGCGACCCGGATCCGAGCCCGTACACTCCAAGCCGTTGAGATTTCGTTCTCCCACATCCAACGCTCGCTGCTTCCACGCGCATCAACTCTTGATGTCTGCGCTCAACACCAAAACAACTAAACACTCCCTGAGCCGTTCAGATCTCGTCTCGTTGCATCCAACGCTCGCTGAAGCTTTCTCATCACTCTTTTGCTGCACCTGCTCAACACCACAGCACCCATACCCCTACACCTCAGTCGACCAGCCCCATTTCCCAATTCATCTTCTCTTTCTTTCTTCTCCCTCACCCCGACACAGAGCAGAGCTCTGCAAAACCCACTCCACCACCATCTTCTTTCCTGACAAAGCCACCTCCACCACCATCTCTCCATCTCTTGTCAGCCACCAAACACGCCTGCAGCCACCTTCCCTCCTCTCTAGTGTTAGTTACCTCTCTCTTAGCTTCTCTCATAACCTAGAGGCTAATTTAGAGATAACTAAAACTAGGGTTCCAGCCAACAACCACGCATGGAGTTGCAGAGCGAATTGACAAGAGGGGAAGGCGAATCAGAGTATGGGTTCGAATTATTCTGCAATTAATTTCTATTTTATAATGAATTAGGGTTTGGTATTTTGAAGGGGGTGTGCATGTATAAATAGAAGAGGGATAAGACGATTTGAGGGATGCCTGGGCTAGCCAGTGCTTCAATTAGGTTTAATTTTGTTCTTTGTTATTTTATTTTGATGTTTTAATTTAGTTGTTAGGGTCTCAATGAAACCCTAATTCTCTGTTTTGTTTTAACTCTGTGAACCGTTCTTGAGTACTTAATCTTATCAAATGTCTTCAGTTATCAATACCCAATGCTTTTCTCTCACAATGGATGCCTTGCATCCATTGTAGTTAGGTCACAACTGTGTTGAGTGTATTGCAGCTCAACCTTAGATACAAATCTTTGATTCCCTTGACTAGTTGTACTTAATTAGACAACTAGTGCTCTGGGGTTAGCACTTTAGCTGTTATTTGAGGCATTACAGGGAGAGATAGGTGGTGGAATTGACACCCTGCCCTTATCAATCACAGGACAACAAGAACCTCAACTTAGTTAAGAACACAATAGGAGTTAGTAGTGGATTTGAAGACCTTAGCACCCTTTACTCTCACTGTTTGCCTTAGCTTAGGATCACATTTCAACATCAGCCGTATCGGCAACCAAATATCTGTTACTTGCACTTGTTGAATTTCAGTTGAAGAAGCCTTAGATCACACATAGAGCACCACAAGTCTCTGTGGTTCGACCCGTACTTGCCGTGTCTCCGATAGACGCCGTGCACTTGCGGTTATCACCGTAGGCCATAAAATATACACATTCCGAGGCCTACCAAGTTTTTGGCGCCGCTGCCGGGGACTTGGCGCGTGCCTTGCTGATTTTTGGCTAGTTCTTTACTGAGTTTCCTTCCACCTTGTACATATTCACCTTGTGTTATTTCTTTTAGCTCTTTAATTAGTGTAACTTAGCTTGTTTTACCATTGCATTTAGTTTTCTTTTGCTGCATTGCATCTTAGCTGTTCACCCTGCATTTCATACTTTATTTCCTTTCAGCTATTAATTGTCTATCTGTGTAATCTTGCATTGTAGTCTTGCATTGTTAGCATAAATTAGCATAACTTAGTATGATCTTGCATTGTAGTGCTTCTTTCTATTAGCTCAGCTGAGCTTTGTCATCAGTTTACAAGGAGACTAAGCAGCCCTGTATCTTAGTGCCTTGTAACTCTTGATCCCTGTGTCAGTCCAATTGATTCTCAGGCTTGGGTTGGTATCCATCTTGATCTTCTGCTGTAACATCCACATTTTTGAAACTAAACTCTCATTTTGAGCTAGCAGGTACCTGTGAACTGTGGAGCAAACCCAAGGCAGACCACAGTGCTGCAGACTTGAGGTACTTGTGGTAGGTGCTTTAAAGAGCTTTTCCTACGACTATGTCTAAACCGCAAGTGCACGGTGTCTAGTTATAGACAGTGGCAAATACGGGTCATTCCCACAGAGAACTGAGTGTGCTAAGATTGACTAAGGCTCTCCTTAACTGATTTCTACAAGTGACAAAGATATTTTGATTTGTTTGTGTGTCGATACGACAAATTTGAGTAGTTGCAGTGATTGTAAACTAAGGTAATGATGAATACAAGATATTGAAACTAATTGTTGAGAGGTATTAGGGTGATAGAATTCACACTTTAATCCTATGAAACTTGATAGAAATGCTCCCTGTGTTCTAGTGCTTTCCTTTGAAAGCTTCCTATGGATGATTACTTAACTCAACTCCTTTACTAACTCCTAGTATAGTTTGTCTTTTAACAGTACAAACTATCACAAGCTAGCTCAGATAAAAGGTTAAATTCCTATCCTAATCATTTTAGCCCACAAGAACACATTGAGAATTAAATCAAATTGCAATTGAATTTAAGGGTTTCATCTACACCCTAATTTAATTGTTTAGAACATGATGCAGAATAATCAAACAATTCTTAATTTAATTCTACAAAGACAAAAACCCTAAAACATGAACTAAAAACTAACTAACTCCTTTCTCTTACATCAAAAACCTAATTTATAACTCACAAAAATAATTCTAACTACTACACTGATGACCCAAACCTGCTCTTGCTCCCTTGACGTATCCCTGACCTCTGAATCGACATGCAAGGGGTTGGTGAAAACCCTAAACTCTATTTATCTTTAACCTAGCTTCTAGGTTTGTAAAGAAGCTGTGAAAGAGATAAACAGAGAGAGAGTGATGGCGGTAATGATGGAGTGGTTGAGTGATGGTATTTGATAGGAGAGGTGATGATGGAACTCTGCAATCAGGCGTGGGACGAAGGAGGTGGAG
>JAJJWW010006796.1:0-74107 GCA_023531295.1 Papaver armeniacum
CATACGATTTTCTGGGACCATGGTTTTCCGGAAGGGACCATGATTTTATTTTGTATGACGTGTATTGAAGTAAATCTAAGCTACCTTATCCAAATATTTATATTAATACCAAAATTACCTTTCCTAATTAAGTTTTTGTATTGATTAATTAATATAATTGTTAGTTGGTGTAATGATTATATTAAGCTAATTAATGATTCATGTAAGATTGAATCAATAACTATGTTTTTTTATTAAGTTATTGAGAGAGAAGAAGAAGGAGAATATAAAAGTTTTGAAAAAACTCAAATTCTTTCTTTTTTCTTTTTTGAATGGGAACCTTCAAACTACGCGTGCATACTTCAAAGTTAGTTTTTTTGTTGTTTGAATTGGCCAAAATTTTCTAAAAATGAAAAATTTTATAACTTGATTTGGGCTAATTATAACATGTTCAGCTGCAAGATCTGAAGAACAGGTAGCCAAACTTATCTGCCAATGTTCAACTATGTTTATGAAGTCACAGGTAGCCAAACTTAGTTTTAATCGAGTTTTTAATTTCAGAGAAAAGTTTGGTTCAGAGAAAAAAATTACGACGTAACCGAACTCAACAAAATAGGTTTTCAGAGAAAAATTCGGTTAGGAGAAAAAAAATTGTGAAGTAACCGAACTCAATATATAGGATTTCAGAGAAAACTTCGGTTAGGAGGAAAAAATTTGCGATGTAACCCAAATTTTATCTGAAACATAGGCTTAAAAACCAGATAGTGCGTCTAAAAAAAAAGTTTGTCTGGGAAATGAAACAATTCGACTAGGAAATAAAAAATTCGACCGGGAAATATGAAAGTTAGGTTAGGATTTTTATTTTTAAATGAACAAATATTTGTTTTCATGTTCTTCATTTCAATGAGTTCGGCTAGTTCGACAAGAGATTTTTCACAAAATTTCTAAGTAGAACTTCTCTGCGACTTCAATTTTTAAGATTACTACTTCCTAAATTTAAAATGAAATTTGGTTAATACCACTAATTGTGTTTATATGTTTATAAATTAGATTTTTAATTAAGTAAGTTTAGAATGAGGTTATAAGTTAGTCATAATTTAAACAAGCATAAAGAATAAGTTAGTCATTTCCTAACTTTAGGACGCCCCTTATAATTATCAAAAATTCTTGTTGTACCGCCTCTTTGGACACCCTAAAAACAACCCCTCACAACTCAAACATGATGGCCCACCCCTAATTCTCATACCATGGGGCCCACTTTTGTGTGAGAGTGTTGTTTTGGGGTTGTTTTTTGGGCGGTATGTTTAGAAGGATTGTATAATTATAGTGAAGGTGACTTAATAAAACCATGGTCCCCTCGAAAAACCATACATGGTCCTAAAAAATCCCCAACTTTAGGACCCCTTATAACTATAAGAAAGGTGGATTGAAAAACCATGGTCCCTCAAAAACTCCATGGTCCCAAAAAATCGTTCTATTTCATAACAGGCGATTCGCGATGAATTCCTTTTAAAAAAAAAAAAAGAATTCGTGATGAGTCCCACCAATACCACTCGAGACGCGCAGGGCTTTTATGAATTGATGCATTTCTTAACTCGCATACTACAATGCTAATTGCTAGTCACTTAGCTCACACACATACTACAATGCTTGTCAATAATGAAGTTATTTTCTCCATAATCACCATTAGTTCTTCAACAACGATTATATATAAACCTTAATGGATAGCCAGTGGCTGAGAATTATTGAAGATCTCAACTGTCAAACGGAAAAGGGATATTTTGATTTTGGTGCCCATAAAATGGTATATCTTTGCGTTTGGTGCCAATTTTGTCGACTTTGAGTTAGGTCTTTCAGTCAACCAATTGACTTTGATTTTGGTAGAAAAACTACCACCGAGGGTCTTAGAAGCAGCAAAGGAAGGCCTTTAAGTGGTAGAAGTTCAAGGGGATATGCAAATGGAAAAACTTTGCATAGAAGAGGATGTCAAATTTTATCTGTAAAGTGGATGGTAATACGGTCAAACAAAGTCAATTGGTTGACTGTGCACCTAACTCAAAGTTGGACAAAGTTAGGCACCAAACACAAAGGTATACCATTTTGTGGGCACCAAAGTCAAAATATCCCAACGGAAAAACCCACTGTCTAGCTACTTAACTAATGAATGTTTTATTTTCCATATTCTTATTCTTTTATCTTGAAATTATTGAAGAGCTCAATTGTCAAAGAACAATATCATCAATACAAGTAGTAGTTGTTGTGGTAATAACTTCTCCAGAGAAGTAGTATTCCAAAGGGTTTTAATGGCAACTCTTTATAGTTTGTCTTCCTTTCCTAAAACAAAGAAAACTGGTGATCATAAGCGAATAACCCTTGCAACCACCACCATGTCTACCACCACTATATCCACTAAGACGATAGCAATGCCAACGATAAGTACTGTTAACTTTATATCTAGGAGGTTCTCTAGCAGTCGCAGAAACATTGATGATGGGGAAATAAACGCTGCTAAGTACCAATCAGAAAAAGTCAAAAAAGCTGCTAAGCCTGTTATATTCCTTATTGAAACCGGAAGAAATACTGGAGAGCTCCTTATATTCTTCAAAATTCGGTTGGAAGATTAAAAACTATTCAGAGATAGACTGTGAAGAGGGACTTTTCTCTATATTCAATGTCGGTGGTTCCGATGGGAAGTACTAATTGCTTACCATGGAAGGTTAGGATCGCATCTCAGATTGCAGGAGTACTAGGGTATCTGCATTCAGATGCCCATACACCCGAATGGGCACCCTAGTTTGACCGTTGTGGTCAGCTGCAGAGTCCTTCCCGTTAAAAGATCTCCTGCAATAGAGATTGAACCTTCGGAATTCTAGTGGATCCACCAACAAGCACAATTTCGTGTACGCTGCTCTTGTCCACCATAGAATCCATCAAACACTTCCTCAACCTTTTCCATACATTTCTTGAAAAATCCATGTTCAAGGCTTCAAAATACACCATCGTATATAAACACCGAAAGGCCAATAACTAAAAAGAAGAAATACTAAGGAAAAAGTACTAAAACTTGGAACAATATACCTTATGAACACCGGACTGGGCGTGCATATTAGTAAAAAGTGCTAAAAACCCATCTGGACAAGTATTTCACTTGCACTGTTTTGTAAATTACTAGGTCAATATTGAACACAACACTTCTCACAATTGCATTATCCTTTCGCGTTCATGCAAGATTGGAAACCTTACAGACTCCTTTGTTTTACGGTCATAACAAAATACACAATCTGAACTTTCAGGTTGTATGAGAATATATTTGTACCTGTAAGAGCTTCAATTGAAAGATGCGTACCAGCAGTCCAGGCACAAGGTAATGTGACAATCTCGTCTTTATCCTCGTCTTCCTCCAGCTGTAATATTCTGCATTATCATCATCCAGCATCTCTCCTAATTTGTAAAGTACATTTATAGAGGCTTCATAATCCGATTTGCGCTTCAATATACCAACACTTCCATCCAATTCCATTAACTGCAAAGTAGGTGGTAGAGCTCCTTTCTTATCATAGGACCTACAGAGTTTATAATTCTTGAACGTTTGAGTTTGAAGAACATATTCTGTTAATAATCCTCTTTCTCCGTCACGATGGACCAGCCAATATATAGAACCATTTATATAAACAGGAGGATCCCCCAACTTAAACCTAAGTCTTTCTTCAGTAACACCACGGGGAAGCTTATCAGCAGCAAGTCTTCTCCATATTCTTTCGCCATCACCCGTCCATGTATTTTTGTCAATAGTCATGACTTCAACAACTATCATATTAAATGCAGATGTTCTCAATAATATACTTGATATACAAACTACCTTATGTTCATTTTTTGTGGGATCAAATTCAAATCCAATGAAGTAAACTTCTGAAGCCGGACTAGTTTTAATCCAAGGTGATGTTTCGCCAGTACTAGGGTTATATATAACAAATGCATCCTTATCCCAGGTAGTAACACATACCAAACCATTCACAGTTTGTCTAGGTAACTCATAAAAAGAGCACCGTGAGGAATACTAATACTTTACTACTATGTAACCCTATACCAGATGAAGGAGTGGTGAATTCGATACGACCTACTGCTCCAACTTTTCCATGGACACTAATAGTATGATCAGACTTCATTATTACTAGTTGTCTTCGAAATCCTGAAAGATGCAAATAAGAATTCAAGTATGTCCATTGAAATCCTTTTTAGGTATCTCTGATGTTCCTCTTCTTTCAATTCCTGGGATGACATTTTGCAAACAAAGAAGCTGATTATCAAATACCTCTTTAAATTCTTTCTTCTTGTAACACTTCTCCTGGATATCTTTCACCAAATTCTCAATGTTTCTGGCTTCAGAAAGATATGTCCTATCTCCGCATCTGTTCGGCCCGCTTCCTAAGTAAGGAGGAATCAATTTTCTTCCTCTTTCTTCTAAAAACCGAATATTACTAGGAAGAGAAATTTTCTTCAAAACTGCTCTCGTAGCCATTCCTGCTCTCTCCGAGTAAAACTACCCTAACTCGTTGATCCACGAAGCAATACCTAGAAGAAAGGATAAGACTTCAGAATTAATTTTTTTCAACTTAGACAGAGTATATAAGAAAAGCCGTAACTTGTACCACACGAAAGATAAAAACCTAAAATTGGTTGAAACTGGGAGATTTTCCCAAATAGCGAAAGTCTATGCCACAACAAGAATCTCCCGAAGAAAGTTCACGTAAAAGCTGGCTTTTGTAGACCTAAGCAGGGCATTTGGCTAATTTTTGTAGCCCTAAGCATGGAATTTGGGGCTAATGATGAAAAATCACATGTCGTTGACCCGTTTAGGATATCGTATACTCACTATACAGCCCAAACCCCAAGTACTTATACTTAGTCAATGATCATATATAGTCACATGGGCAACTTAATATGTGTTGGATAGTTAGGCCCTTGAACTTCCGTACAGTATTTTAAAACAGGCAATTGGTATGAGTTCCACCAATACCACTCGAGACGGGGCAGGGCGTTTATGAATTAATACAGTTCTTAACTCACATACTACAATGCTAGTCAATAATGAAGGCATTTTCTCCATAATCAATCACCATTAGTTCTTGAACTGCAATCTATATATATATATAAAACTTAATGGACAGCCAGATGTTGGAACATGTAATTTGTAATGTGTAAATTAAAGAAGCAATTCTCTTGACAAGTCCAAAGAACATGGAGTCTAGAATAGCCTAGACGTGCCTAGATAAGTCTTGTACTGAAGTAGCTAAATAAGAAATCAAGAAAGTTCTAATGTAAACAAAAAAATGGATGTTCTAGAGTCGTCTAGGAAAGTCGTTGTATAGCTTATTTGAAAAGAAATCTCTAGATAAAGCTAGAGAATACAAAAAGTGAGTCTTGAAAAGAAGACTCTAGAGAGTCCGCAGTGATGGCTATAAATAGGCATGGTCTCCAACATTTGTAAGGAAGCAAGCAAGAATCAGATTAATACAAGAGAAAGTTCAAGTTACAAAGTCTTGCTTCCACCTTCACTACTAGAGTTGTAGGAGCTCTATACGAGCGACGTCACTATGCTCGTATATCTCCCCAAATATCATTCAAAGTTAAGATAATAAAAATTTCCAACATGGTATCAGAGATAATTTCAATTTCTAACACCAGAGGCTGAAAATTATTGAAGATATCTCACTTGTCAAATGGAAAAACCCACTGTCTACTTCCCATATTCTTATTGTTTTATCTGTACCAGACATTTTACACCTCTAAGTCCAAGCCTTCATGCTATCTACGTTTATCGTGTATGCTATGAGTGGGATGCAACAGAAAATAGAGAACCAACAATAATAGGCACCTCTAAGTCCTAAATCCGAAAATCACCCCAAGTGTGACACGGGAGCCAATAGTAGTAGGCACTCTCTTTACTTAGTATATGAGCAACAAAAAGAGATTACTTCTGAATTAAAGTGTCCTAATGTGTTCATCATCAAGAAATACTTGGTCAATGACTGGAATCTAAAAAACTGAAAATAAGAAATGGAATAGTATATAGTAATGCTGCAAGGACCAACCAAATTGTGGCATCTTAAACATTCCAAGAAGATGAGACGTGTAGCACACAGCAGTTACTAGCTAGTGGTTCAGCGGTCTAATCAGCGGTTTGGTCCCTTACTCGAAACAGAACAGTGCTCACAATTGCATTAGCCTTTCGCCCAATCATGCAAGATTGAAACCTTTTGGACGCCTCTGTGTGACGGTCATAACAAAATACACTATCTGAACTTTCGTGTTGTATGAGGAATATATTTGTACCTGTAATAGATTCAATTGAAAGATGCGTACCAGCAGTCCAGGCACAAGGCAATGAGATATTCTCTTCATCCCAGTCAATCTGATCTTCCATCCAATCAGGAGCTCCATCATACTCATCCAACACCATTCCTGCTGTCGTAAGTGTATATACAGTGGCTTCATAATCCGATTTGCGTTTCAATATACCAACACATCCATCAAATTCCATTAACTGCAAAGTAGGTGGTGGAGCTCCTTTCCTATCAGCAAAAGAACTGATTGACGCACACGTGAACTCTTCACCGTGAACATTAAATTGTGCTAATAGTCCTGTTTTTCCTTCAGGACGGTACATCCAGTATATAGAACCATTTACATAAACAAGAGGATTCACCGACCAAAACCTAGGTCCATATTTAGAGATAGCTGGTGGAATTACATCGTCACTGAGTCTTCTCCATACCAGATTACTGTTTCTGTTAATAGTCAAGACCTCAACAACGAGTTCAACATCATCTTTTTCAGCAACTTCCCTACAATATTCTTTGTGATACGTAGTTGATACACAAATTACCTTATGTTCATTCATTTTCCGATCAAATCCAAATGCAAGGCATTCAACTTCGCGTCTGCTACTTTCTTCATCTCTCCATTCCGAAGCCACCGTAGTTTGAATCCAGGGTGATGTCTCTCCAGTACTAGGATTGTATATAACAAATGCATCCTTATCCCAGGTAGTAACACATACCAAACCACTCACAGTTTGTCTAGGAAACCCATAAAGAGCCCCACGAGGCAATGCTAATTGTTTACTTTCCTCCGTCCCACATATATATGCGGAATTTTGGTTTTTGTTTGTCCCACTAAATAGGCGGACTTTGCTTTCCAAGATGAATTTTTCCATATATACTCATATTTATTGTACATAGGTAATTGTGTTGGAGATAAGACGAAGGGTAAAACAAGAAAAAACATATAAAATTATGAATCCCATGTAATTTTCTTAATCTAAGAGAATTGTCTCTCTCCGCCTATATATGTGGGACGGAGGGAGTACTACTTAGTAACCCTAAACTTAACGAAGGAATGGAGAATTCGAGATTACCTGCTGCTCCTACTTTTCCATGGACACGAATAGTATGATCAGACTTCATACATAATAGTTGTCGACTTTTAAGTCCTGAAAGATACAAATAATAATTCAAGTAAGTCCATTCAAATCCTTTTAGGTATCTCTGCTGCTCCTCTTCTCGAAACTCATGGGACGACAACTTCTGCAAACAGGTCAGCTGGTTATCAAAATTTTGAAATATCTCTTTAATGATCTCTTCCTTCCTGGAAAGCTGCTGCTGCTGCTCCTGGATCTGTTTCCCCCAATTCGCACCAGAAAGATATGTCCTATCTTCCAATCTGCTCGTCTCACATCCTCTTCCAGAGTAAGAATGATACAATTGTCTTCCTTCCAGAATATGAATATTACGAGGAGGAATCGTCTTCAAAACTGCTCTCATCGCCATTACTGCTTCTCTCTCGTGAGGCGGCGCCTCCAAATTGTTCTTTCGCTCGACTATACAGCCCGAGTGCCGTCTGGGCCGTCTCAATGTAACCGCGCCCTAGTAAAATTGGCTAAATGTGCCCTACTTTTATACAATTAACGAATCGATCACCGAATGAATAAGCATTCATATTATCACACAACAAGCTCTTTATTAGTACTAGATTTTGTGCCCGTGCTACGCATCGGGCATCTTTTTCTTTTAACCATATATTTGATTTGGTAAAGCTCTCCTTCGGATGCGCCTCGTCCCGTCCCGATTTGATTTGGTGTGGTGAGGCAGACCTCGATTTGAGAAGAACAGATGAATATCACTCAAATGCCAGTAATAGTTGCCGCCATCCTTTCCTACACATTAAAATCAGAAGGAACTTGAGAGTGAATCATCTAAATGATAATGCGGACAACCTAACTTATTAGGGTTGACTAAGAACTAAGACTTCATTCCATAGTAGTTCATTGCTCAAAATCATTAACCCTGGATGCAAAAATTTTATATTAATTTGCTTGTCAGATGTATCAACATCCACCGATGCATCAATTTAAGTGCAACCTAACTAACTACAGCCCCTTGTTATTATCATAGGGTTGTTGGCTAAAAGAATCAAACATAAAAATTAAACCATATGTAGCGGGTAGGGAGTACCTCCTTGGAAGCAAGTATACCATCTTTTTAACAGGTCGACTTGAGATAAGGATATTCCACCTAAATGTTATACATTTTGAAAAGGATTTTAGACACTAACAACTCTTTGTCACCCCAATGCGAAACCTGATGCATACCAACATAAAATGAAGTTTACATTAACGGATCTTATTTTGGTCACTAATTTTGAACTCACCTTTGTTGTCTCGAATCCTTAGTTGGCATGTTAGTAATGTTGCGTTTCGTTTTTGTGTGAGTATGCATGAGCCACTACAACCAATCGAATCTGAACTTGCAGGTAGTATGATATATCTAAACAACAAAACCTGAGCAACAATAATTAATAAAATGTCAAAAGAAATTAACCCACTATATTTAAAAGAATAAAATACTAAACATATCGGTAAAAAGGTAAAAAAAGGTATGCAACATATAATAATAGTTCACAGATTTATATAAAATTGATAACATCTAATAAAACTGCTTTTGGCACCACCAAAGACTTCTTGTTGCCCTCAGCTTAACCATTACAGCGACGGACACAATGGAGCAACACTATATGACCGTGTTGCATCTACAACAACTGAAATTTGATTTTTTTGCAGGCTACATGACATGAAATATTAGGTGTGGATGAGCTACTTGGCATGCTTAGACTTATTTTCCTTATGCCCTAACGACAAAATCATATATTAGCCCCTTGCAAAAACAAAATATATATACACAGAAAGTTCATGTGCATTAATAACCTTAGTTATTGGTTGTCTTCATACTTTCTCGTAGTTCTTTTCTTTTTCTCTTCTACCGCAATAATTGTGTCTATTTGATACATACATTAGCATAAGCAACATATAATCCCTGAACTACAAAATTAATGTAAGCTCACAGTTAGCGGTTTCGAAGTTGGGAATTCTAATATTTCAACCTAAGATCCTAAAAACGGTTGCACATTCTTAGCATAAATTATTAGCTTTACATAGGCACTCCTACATGTCAAATAATCTAAAACACCAACACATTCTCAAATAAAAGTCCAAATTTCCCCAGAAATAAAGTTAGGGTGTCCCGCCAAAAATCCTAACCAAAATTAACCGTAAGCACATATATAAGCTTACGACTCTCATTGTCTACACTGATACTCCTTATCGTAAGTGTGTAACTGATATTCCTTATCGTAAGTGTGTAAAATAGAAGTCCAGGTTTAGCATACCACTACGATTACCTATACTCACGAATTACACTTGTCTGAAATATGATACTCCGTTTTGAGCTTACTGCAAATAGAGAAGATCAATGAGTTATTCTAATACTCAATATTGACCTGACACAGACATTACGAAAGAGAAAAGCAAGAAGATTCACCTACAGCAATTACGCTTGCGAGAAGATCAATGAGTTATTCTAATACTCAATATTTACCTGTATACATACATCTCCTCTGCTTTTTCACCAATGTAAGACTTATATCGTGACCGCAATTTTTTTGCATATGCATGTTGTTGCTGATAATATTTTTTTGGGGATAAATTTGGGCATCGCTAGGATCAGAAACATGAATTTGGGCATTGATGATAAACCCAAAGATATGTAAATAGGATAATTCTTTACCGAATACATGCATTTGTCACCAGAAGACGGAATCGACAGAGAATCCTTAGCCCTCAGACCGGAGATCCTTCAATTTACTTCTTTTGTGACTCCTTCTCCTTTACTTTCAGAAAGAACCCGTCCTACCACCAACATTCAAAAAACTTACAAAATAATCGAATATTGATTCACTTAACAATAAAAGGAAACTAAAATACTTCGTAACAAAGGAAAATTTAGTAAACTCGTCCAAAGGTGTGTCCTCCATATATTATCTAGCAGCGACAATATGATAACACAGTAAAACACAAATAAGCCACATCAAATAAGTAAAGGCTTTGTCTTTTTGGGAAAGAATAGGCATGCTTACATAGTGCACCATACACAACGTTATTAGTCAAACTCACTTTTTTTTTTTTTTTGCAGAGGTGACATCTACAGGTTACGGGGTTCCTAAAAGTGAAGTCACGATATTCAGCTTCTAATTAGTTCCCAAAACCATCATCATATCGCTGAAGCAAAATATAAGGAAGAAATGTAAGTGACTGCAGTTAGCATATCAATTAAGGAAAAGACAAAAAACTTTGAATCCTTGGTCATGAGCTACAATTACTTGTGTTCATTTCTACTTGGGTCTTACTCTTACCAATTCCAATAACACAATAAAATCCGTAGATTATGGAGATAAAAAGCAAACTCTACCCGTCACTTGGTGCTGAGAGATTAACCCTCACAATTGTAATCCTATTAGGTCCAAAATTCTATAAAATCATAAAGCAAAAATCACAGTTGAAGGATTCCAAATCTGTTGTCGGTTAGCATTTCTGACGGGATGATACTACTTGGAGAATGAAACAGATTTATACAAATTGCAGAGAAATTCTATCTCCCCAAACTAAATCTGTCTCAAATCTATCTACTCACTGATGTCCCCCCTCTATGTCCTAAGATTTTATGTCAAATATTGTAAGCAAAGATTTTGGTTTACCGTAAAACTCGTATGCACATTCTTTAGCAGGGAGTTATAATGCGTAACTAAAAAATTCCTAAGCAACCATTTTTAGGGACCAATAAATTAGAGATCTTTGTAATATGCTAACAAAGATTTACGTCTGTAGTGCTACCAAAAAGTGTATGCCTAGACTGTTGTAAATGCTAACAAATATATCAGATTTATAATGCAATTGTAAATTTTTGTGTACATGGGATAGTCAGATTATGACCGTTTGTATAATTCTGCCGCTTTAGTTTCATCACTTCTATACTAAATATTACCTGCACACGTTTTTCACCCAGATAATGGAACCTCACAATTAAATAGTATCCTAAAACTGAGAAGTTTTGATTCAATTAGGTGCACCTTGACAGACGACACCATTTGCATTGTGTACCCTTTTAGCTTCTTCATCCCCGGGAATCGCATCATGTTCACCTTGACCGTCATATATGACATCCTCAATGGATAATCACCTGGAACATGAGCATTGATCAGTTAATAAATAAACAAAAAAGAAGTTTAGTAAAAACCGTTAATCACAAACAAAACAAAAAAAATCATGGAGACTAAAAAAGAACACCAAATTGGGGGATCCCTTACTCTCAACACACAATACCCATCTCTAATATCCATCTGCATATTCTAAATCGAACTCCTCTTCCAAATATACAACTTATTCAATTCTAACAGAAACCCTAATTTCTATTTCTTCTGATTTCTTCATCTTTCAGAGCTCAATTAGCTTCCAGATTCATCACCCTCTTCTTCGATTTATCTGGATCTCAAGATTTACATGAATCCTTCAAAAAAAAAAAGTTATTCACTGGATTTGAGTTCAACATGGAGAAAGACACGAAGAACAGAAGAAAGAGAAGAAGAAGAAGAACAGAATAAAACTCACGTCGATATATTTGCGTCTCTGTGAGTTTTAGGTCTAGTTTTTGATGTAGGTATTGGCCACACTAACGGCGTCAATTAACGTACAGTTAATATTCGGTGTAAATGAAGTGTAATGAATTTTTAGCCACAAAAACGGACAGAAGTATTGTATACTTACATTTTCACTAACGGTGTTACTAACGGCCAGTTAAATACATGGTGTAAACAGAGTGTAATCCAACTTTTAATGTCTCAGCCAATAGAGTTCGCCACTTGTCCTCTCCAGAATTGTTATGTGTGAAAGCTTTTATCTAATTTAATTTGAGGGGGGTGTCACACTCACCGTGCAACGTGGGAGCTCATATGACTTAGTGTTTTAAAGGAGGGGAGATATATGAGATTAACTAAAGAAGAGAATACGAAAATGTGAGGAGAATATGAGAACTGAGTTCTCTCTTTCATTTCTTGTTAATTAGTACCATTTACATCGGACCAAAGTGGGCTATTTATAGTCCACCTGAAGATACTTCTAGGGGTACATATAAGGCCACGTGTAGTAACATGTGTCCTTTAAAGATAATCCTTATCAAATGAGATAAAACTTGCGGCCTCTTATCATTTTCTCGCCCATGTTCAAACGGTGGGTCAGCCACCAGAACATTCTACCCATAACACTCCCCCTTGGATGATCCAGATTCAAAATATTAGCTCGGTAAAATTTTGCTTGTAAAACTCAATGCGGCGAATCGTTGGAATCTTTTAGGTAGTGTTGGTTGTCACGAAATTTCTCCCGTTGTCAAAGCTGCGCCGGGAAAACCATCTAGGACAAAACACGGCAGCAGGAAGTTCATAACAATAATGTCGATGTAGCTTGTCTGGCTTCATGTAGAACTTATCAGGAAAAACCGTCTGTGGTAAAAACCTGACTAAAGAGTAAAATGTGATAATCTGATCACTGATTCCGTCAAAAATTTCTATGAATACAGATCTTTTTAGATGATGACCCCTGCTCTAAGATTATTATCTCATCAAAAACCTTGCCAGGAAAACCCATAGGGACAAAAACCTATACGTAGGAAAATATGAGTATCCAGAACAGTGATAGATCCGCAAGTGCTGCCTCGTTAAAACCTTTCCCGGAAAAACCCAGAGGGTCAAAAACCAGGATGAAGAAAAAAGAGTACAACATCTCGAACTGCGAATAACGGTGGACTTCATGCCTCATTAAAACCTTGACAAGGAAAACCCGGTGGGACAAAACCATGACCAAGGAAAAAGAGTACACGGCGTAATGTCAACATAACATATATCCATAGTCCTTTTTGGCTTAACTTCCCCACGATGAGTAAAGCGTCTTAGTTGATCACTCTTGTTTGAGAAACTTACGATCTACCTTTGTGTAATTTCTTAATGATCATCTTGTTGTGCCTGACCTTTTGTTCTCCACTAGCTTTGTCTGAACAATCATAATCGATCGGAGGATACACAAGTATCCTCTACTACCGAGGACTATTAGCTAGAAAAATGTTTAGCTGTGTTAACAACCTGCCAAAACTCAAAACTTAAACAGTCTGATTAGCTTATCTCTGTGGGAGATATTTTAGCGATCTTTCATGCAAAAGATCAAGCTCAATGGTACCAAGAAGATGAAGGAGTTTTCTTTGGACCAATGTCTCGATATTGGTGCTGGGTAGAACCAGACTTACATGTTTACTACAAACCCAATATCAGGTATCTATAGCATATTTCAGCTAATGTACCGATTACACATCTTCTGTGTGATACGAACCATAGAGTGATACATCTTCTTTGTTAAGATGTAAACCAATCAATCTTAAAAGTAAGATATCGATATTAGCTTGTCCATTTAAACATTTCAACCTTTAAGGTTGATGAAATTAAAGGACTTTAAGCTACAATGCTCAACTAGCATATTGAGACTTTGTTTTACTGAGATTTTCATCTCGAACTCACATTTTAAGCATTTTGTGCTTTGGAGAACTCTTCAGGAGATCAATCAAGTAGATGTTGCATAAATCAAATCTAGTAAATGCAAAGTTTATGAGCATATAAAATGGTTCACATATCCCGGGTAATATAAGCATTCACTTAGGCGATTGATCACTTTAGGTCCTTATTGAGTAAATGATATGACATGGTAATTCTCTTTTGAAATAAAACTTGAGAATTTACATGCGTTTTCATATCTAGTCTTTTATCTGATTTTTGCAATAACCACATCCATTAGATACTGCCGGGTCTTAGAAGGCTGCCAGGACTAATACCAAAAAGGTAGTTGCATCCATAACCGGGAATATGTTACAAAGTAATCCATCTCGAGTTTCATATAAGACTTTGTGCCATTAGTTGACTTTACTTTTCTTACTATGCACATACATCCACCGTAGCCATTAGGGGATACATTATCGGATGTCGTAGCGCAAACACTCACATGCGGCTAGAGTGGCTCACATTTTGAGTGTTGGGCGCGGTACCAATGTTATGCATTTTGCAAAAAGCTATTATTACGCTTCGATCTCTCCTATTTTAACCAATCATACCTTTGATGACATTCCAATAGAGAGTGGTTGAAAACCAACAACACTTAAAGCGATATCGGTGGATACTTTGACTATGTCATCAACAATCATTGAATAATGATCGAAAATTTCTCTATTGTATGGATGCCTTAAGGAAATCCTCTCATTTTGAGGTTCCACAGCCTTTGAAGAAACATTCTTATTAGGAGAATTATACTTAGAGAAATTAGATCATCCACTGATAGTCTTCTTTGAGAGCACTATCTTTCAATGATTGTGACTGGTTTTTCCTTTAGGAGGTGCAGAATATTTTAAATCAACTAGTTTTCCATGCTCAAGGTGTGTCTTAAATGACACATTAGCTACTACATTCAAAGCTTGAATGAAGCAACTTGATTTGCAATTTACGAGAAGATATCAAATCTTGGTATGTCTTTCATTGTTGAAAACATCCGAGATGAGATCGTCTGGTTTATCTTTATACAAACCCAGGGATACTTCACGCCGCCCGATTTTTTAGGCGACAACCTTTCCTCCCCCAAGCGGTGGGAAGACTTTCTCATCAAATTTTGCAAATCTTGTTGTAGTATCATATGCAGTAGAACATAGCACATTTCAAACAGAAAACATGACAATGATTACATGAGTAGTAAGTTCAAAATGCACAAGAACATCAAATGTGCTCACCATCAACGCCCAAAGCATTACTAGGATGATACAACATCAACGGATGACAAACAAGAGTTTAATTTAAAATCTATATGAGTATAGATACACGATTTACCACCCGGGTGAAATGTCGAGTCATTTATGACTACCGAGACCATACTTCCATCAACCTGGTTAGTGTTCATGGAAACTCACTTTCAAAGGGGTGGCGCTGCATAACAAGCGAACTCAATTAGTTTTCTCACTACGCTTTCACATAAGCATCAAATTTGGGACTGATGCTAAGACTAAGTTTCAAAAGCGTACATAAGGGAGAAAACACTTCAATATGAACTAAGGTCCATGTCTGCCAATTATATAAACTTTGTCGATAATTCCTTTGCAAAGGGGATATCTATCCACAACAATTTCAGTAGCTACTCTGAACATTATCGACAACCAAGTTATTAATCAGTTAGTTAACAATCTCACATCATTCTCTAGAGTACGAGGATATTCTAATCCATTGGTACCAAAATTCAATATGCGGATATTCATCTCCGAGAGATATCTACGCAAATTATGTGGATATGCTCCTCGTCAGGAGTTATCAACTCATCACTCAAAGAGAATATGGACGTTATCTGATTAGATTGGCATACCTCATACAAGAGGTTTTCGTCTATGCTTCTAAGCATATTTTCAGGCGAAACAATCGGCTGCGATTCCATGGCATGCCTTGCAAGGACTTTAGTTTATCTTAGAATCTAGCTAGCGTACTCTTGCTAAATATAGCAACAAAGTAATCTCCAACACCTCAGGCATTTCTCGGTGTGAGAATCTGGATGAGACACAATTGGAGTTAACCAATATCGTCGACGATTCTCCCCCTGATCCTTAGGCGGGAATGTATCATCAACAGAACGTTCAGTTCTGCATGACTCAACCTATCAAGGGAGCAACCGGGTGTATAAAAACAATAATAACACACAACCCGGGAGAGGTAATCGATCGGGTTTCCTCCTCGTTCTTGTCCAAAATTTGGAATAATTTTAAGAATTTACATTTCCATGTAAAATTAACAGTAAACTGTAAACGAATTCTGTGACCATAGACATTATCTAAATATCAGTACCAGTCCTGCCAAGACGACCGATAGAGATCAATAACAATGAACGACATTTGAAATGCACGTACCATGTCTTCTATGTCACAACGATAGCAGAGCTCTTCCAGTCTCAAAAACGGCTTATTCAAACCAATCATTATGCTACCGTCCCGTATTTCTCCACTTTCTGGTGGTACGGGGTTTACCAAATTCTCAAACCTGATAACTATTGTGGTTCCCATATTCAAATATGCCTACCACAATTGTATTTTCCTTCTTTGCCAAAGATAGGCTTATTTGCATAGGCACTGCTGCAAATTTCATTCACCAAGTTCGTGATTTAGGTAATAGCTCAGGCGACAAGAAGACATGATATTAAATCTAAATATCATTTAAAGAAATGCGTCACTCATTATCGCTCGACTTTTGTATATCTACGAGGCGCAGTTAACATTTGCAACACTTGTTGTTGTTTAGACAATATATACAAAGTGCAAATTAAGCACTAGCTCTTTAAAGCTCGTCGATGCATATAATTGGCGCATATAATGCACGCCGTAAAGCTAGCGGGAACACATAGGGGCGCAAAATATGCAGCTCTCCCTATTGCTCACCACAACATTTTATATGGTGCATATATCTTCTCCAGAAATTAAGCTGGACTATTTACCACAAAAATCAATGGTGAAACAAGGAAGAAAACATTCAAAAATGCAACATACACGGTTCTAGCATAATACCGGCAAATCTCCAATTTCGTCCATTAGGCTCGACGAAATATTAATTTATCAAAGTCGAAATATGAACACATTCTTTTCATTAAAGAAATTGTCTCGATATCAATTGTGGTCATATCACAGACCATTGATAGAGACTGGCTAACCGTGTAAAGCCGGTGTCCATTTTTCATCGCATTCCGACCATAGGTAACGACCTTGAATTTCGGAGATTCTTATAGCAAAGGAATATTAAAATTTTGCTATCCTTGATTCAACAATTCCTCGCTCTCCCGATATTAAAACCGTTAACACCACAAAATCATTGGTGTACCAACAAAGGTAATTTTACTCTCTACGCTATCCAAAAAAAAAAGGACGCGGAAAAACCTTCTGTTGGTCGGCACAATAACGGTACAAAACTCAAATATTTGGTTAAATTCGGAAACCGAATAAAATCACAAGTATGAGTTGTTGTTCATACGTACCCATTTCGGATATCTCTTCATATACCGTATAATTTTTGTGCTCCAAATAACACACACAAGGAACGGCAAGATGCCTAACTTCAGTTTTAACAAGTCCTAATCAAAATAGGAAACGAAATTAGACATTGCAAAAGTTATATGCATAAAACTACTAAATAATAGTTAAATAAAATATGCAAGGGTTGAAGAGAATTATCCTTTTCCATATCGTCAGCCCCCACTCAATTTTTGCAGAGCAATTCGTGCTGATAACGTTTTATACAATTAACGAATCGATCACCGAATGAATAAGCATTCATATTATCACACAACAAGCTCTTTATTAGTATATATGAGATTAACTAAAGAAGAGAATACGAAAATGTGAGGAGAATATGAGAACTGAGTTCTCTCTTTCATTTCTTGTTAATTAGTACCATTTACATCGGACCAAAATGGGCTATTTATAGTCCACCTGAAGATACTTCTAGGGGTACATATAAGGCCACGTGAAGTAACATGTGTCCTTTAAAGATAATCCTTATCAAATGAGATAAAACTTGCGGCCTCTTATCATTTTCTCGCCCATGTTCAAACGGTGGGTCAGCCACCAGAACATTCTACCCATAACACTCCCCCTTGGATGATCCACCGTTCAAAATATTAGCTCGGTAAAATTTTGCTTGTAAAACTCAATGCGGCGAATCGTTGGAATCTTTTAGGTAGTGTTGGTTGTCACGAAATTTCTCCCGTTGTCAAAGCTGCGCCAGGAAAACCATCTAGGACAAAACCTGAACGCCGGAAGTTCATAACAATAATGTCGATGTAGCTTGTCTGGCTTCATGTAGAACTTATCAGGAAAAACCGTCTGTGGTAAAAACCTGACTAAAGAGTAAAATGTGATAATCTGATCACTGATTCCGTCAAAAATTTCTATGAATACAGATCTTTTTAGATGATGACCACTGCTCTAAGATTATTATCTCATCAAAAACCTTGCCAGGAAAACCCATAGGGACAAAAACCTATACGTAGGAAAATATGAGTATCCAGAACAGTGATAGATCCGCAGGTGCTGCCTCGTTAAAACCTTTCCCGGAAAAACCCAGAGGGTCAAAAACCAGGATGAAGGAAAAAGAGTACAACATCTCGAACTGCGAATAACGGTGGACTCGCATGCCTCATTAAAACCTTGACAAGGAAAACCCAGTGGGACAAAACCATGACCAAGGAAAAAGAGTACACGACGTAATGTCCAACATAACATATATCCATAGTCCTTTTTGGCTTAACTTCCCCTGATGAGTAAGCGTCTTATTTGATCACTCTGTTTGAGAAACTTGTCTGATCTACCTTTGTGTAATTTCTTAATGATCATCTTGTTGTGCCAGCCTTTTGTTCTCCACTAGCTTTGTCTGAACAATCATAATCGATCGGAGGATACACAAGTATCCTCTACTACCAGACTATTAGCTAGAAAATGTTTAGCTGTGTTAACAACCTGCCAAAACTCAAAACTTAAACAGTCTGATTAGCTTATCTCTGTGGGAGATATTTTAGCGATCTTTCATGCAAAAGATCAAGCTCAATGGTACCAAGAAGATGAAAGAGTTTTCTTCGGACCAATGTCTCGATATTGGTGCTGGGTAGAACCAGACTTACATGTTTACTACAAACCCAATATCAGGTATCTATAGCATATTTCAGCTAATGTACCGATTACACATCTTCTGTGTGATACGAACCATAGAGTGATACATCTTCTTTGTTAAGATGTAAACCAATCAATCTTAAAAGTAAGATATCGATATTAGCTTGTCCATTTAAACATTTCAACCTTTAAGGTTGATGAAATTAAAGGACTTTAAGCTACAATGCTCAACTAGCATATTGAGACTTTGTTTTACCGAGATTTTCATCTCGAACTCCTGTTTTAAGCATTTTGTGCTTTGGAGAACTCTTCAGGAGATCCAATCAAGTAGATGTTGCATAAATCAAATCTAGTAAATGCAAAGTTTATGAGCATATAAAATGGTTCACATATCCCTGGGTAATATAAGCATTCACTTAGACGATTGATCACTTTCGTCCTTATTGAGTAAATGATATGACATGGTAATTCTACTGAAATAAAACTTCAGGAATTTACATGCAGTTTTCTGTATCTAGTCTTTCATACAAATTTGCAATAACCACATCCATTAGATGCACGCCGGGTCCTTAGAGACTGCCAGACTAATACCAAAAAGGTAGTTGCATCCATAACAGGGAATATGTTACAAAGTAATCCATCTCAGGTTTCTGTATAAGACTTTGTGCCATTAGTTGACTTTACTTTTCTTACTATGCACATACATCCACCTGTAGCCATTAGGGGATACATTATCGGATGTCAGAACTGCAAACACTCACATGCGGCTAAGAGTGGCTCACATTTTCGAGTGTTCGGGCCGCAGTACCAATGTTATGCATTTTGCAAGAAAGCTATTATTCTGCTTCGATCTCTCCTATTTTAACCAATCATACCTTTGATGACATTCCAATAGAGAGTGGTTGAAAACCAACAACACTTATGGCAGTATCAGTGGATACTTTGACTATGTCATCAACAATCATTGAATAATGATCGAAAATTTCTCTATTGTATGGATGCCTTAAGGAAATCCTCTCATTTTGAGGTTCCACAGCCTTTGAAGAAACATTCTTATTAGGAGAATTATACTTAGAGAAATTAGATCATCCACTGATAGTCTTCTTTGAGAGCACTATCTTTCAATGATTGTGGTGGTTTTTCCTTTAGGAGGTGCGAGAATATTTTAAATCAACTAGTTTTCCATGCTCAAGGTGTGTCTTAAATGACACATTAGCTACTACATTCAAAGCTTCTGAATGAAGCAACTTGATTTGCAATTTCTGAAGATATCAAATCTTCGGTATGTCTTTCATTGTTGAAAACATCCAGATGAGATACGTCCTGGTTTATCTTTATACAAACCAGGATACTTCACGCCGTTTTTTAGGCGACAACCTTTCCTCCCCCAAACGGTGGGAAGACTTTCTCATCAAATTTTGCAAATCTTGTTGTAGTATCATATGCAGTAGAACATAGCACATTTCAAACAGAAAACATGACAATGATTACATGAGTAGTAAGTTCAAAATGCACAAGAACATCAAATGTGCTCACCATCAACGCCCAAAGCATTACTAGGATGATACAACATCAACGGATGACAAACAAGAGTTTAATTTAAAATCTATATGAGTATAGATACACAGTTACCACCAGGTGAAATGTCGAGTCATTTATGACTACCAGACCATACTTCCATCAACCTGGTTAGTGTCTGCGGAAACTCACTTTCAAGGGTGGTATTTTGCATAACAAGCGAACTCAATTAGTTTTCTCACTACGCTTTCACATAAGCATCAAATTTGGGACTGATGCTAAGACTAAGTTTCAAAAGCGTACATAAGGGAGAAAACACTTCAATATGAACTAAGGTCCATGTCTGCCAATTATATAAACTTTGTCGATAATTCCTTTGCAAAGGGGATATCTATCCACAATAATTTCAGTAGCTACTCGAACATTATCGACAACCAAGTTATTAATCGGTTAGTTAACAATCTCACATCATTCTCAGAAGTACGAGGATATTCTAATCCATTGGTACCAAAATTCAATATGCGGATATTCATCTCCGAGAGATATCTACGCAAATTATGTGGATATGCTCCTCGTCAGGAGTTATCAACTCATCACTCAAAGAGAATATGGACGTTATCTGATTAGATTGGCATACCTCATACAAGAGGTTTTCGTCTATGCTTCTAAGCATATTTTCGAGCGAAACAATCGCTGCGATTCCATGGCATGCCTTGCAAGGACTTTAGTTTATGCCGAATCTAGCTAGCGTACTCTTGCTAAATATAGCAACAAAGTAATCTCCAACACCTCAGGCATTTCTCGGTGTGAGAATCTGGATGAGACACAATTGGAGTTAACCAATATCGTCGACGATTCTCCCCGATCCTTAGGCGGGAATGTATCATCAACGAACGTTCGGTTACGCATGACTCAACCTATCAAGGGAGCAACTGGGTGTATAAAAACAATAATAACACACAACCCGGAGAGGTAAGCGATCGGAGTTTCCTCCCTCGTTTCTTGTCATTTGGAATAATTTTAAGAATTTACATTTCCATGTAAAATTAACGAGAAACTGTAAGCGAGTTCTGTGACCATAGACATTATCTAAATATCGGTACCGATCCCTAGCCAAGGCAGTAGATAGAGATCAATAACAATGAGCGACATTTGAAATGCACGTACCATGTCTTCTATGTCACAACGATAGCGAGCTCTTCCCGGTCTCAAAAACGGCTTATTCAAACCAATCATTATGCTACTAGTCCGTATTTCTCCACTTTACGGTGGTACGGGGTTTACCAAATTCTCAAACACGATAACTATTGTGGTTCCCATATTCAAATATGCCTACCACAATTGTATTTTCCTTCTTTGCCAAAGATAGGCTTATTTGCATAGGCAACTCTTTGCAAATTTCATTCACCAAGTTAAGTGATTTAGGTAATAGCTCGGGCGACAAAGAAGACATGATATTAAATCTAAATATCATTTAAAGAAATGCGTCACTCATTATCGCTCGACTTTTGTATATCTACGAGGCGCGATTAACATTTGCAACACTTGTTGTTGTTTAGACAATATATACAAAGTGCAAATTAAGCACTAGCTCTTTAAAGCTCGTCGATGCATATAATTGGCGCATATAATGCACGCCGTAAAGCTAGCGGGAACACATAGGGGCGCAAAATATGCAGCTCTCCCTATTGCTCACCACAACATTTTATACGGTGCATATATCTTCTCCAGAAATTAAAGTTTGGACTATTTACCACAAAAATCAATGGTGAAACAAGGAAGAAAACATTCAAAAATGCAACATATACGGTTCTAGCATAATCCTAGGCAAATCTCCAATTTCGTCCATTAGGCTCGACGAAATATTAATTTATCAAAGTCGAAATATGAACACATTCTTTTCATTAAAGAAATTGTCTCGATATCAATTGTGGTCATATCACAGACCATTGATAGAGACTGGCTAACCGTGTAAAGCCGGTGTCCATTTTTCATCGCATTCCGACCATAGGTAACGACCTTGAATTTCGGAGATTCTTATAGCAAAGGAATATTAAAATTTTGCTATCCTTCAATTCAACAATTCCTCGCTCTCCCGATATTAAAACCGTTAACACCACAAAATCATTGGTGTACCAACAAAGGTAATTTTACTCTCTACGCTATCCAAAAAAAAAGGACGCGGAAAAACCTTCTGTTGGTCGGCACAATACTTAGATACAAAACTCAAATATTTGGTTAAATTCGGAAACCGAATAAAATCACAAGTATGAGTTGTTGTTCATACGTACCCATTTCGGATATCTCTTCATATACCGTATAATTTTTGTGCTCCAAATAACACACACACAAGGAACGGCAAGATGCCTAACTTCAGTTTTAACAAGTCCTAATCAAAATAGGAAACGAAATTAGACATTGCAAAGTTATATGCATAAAACTACTAAATAATAGTTAAATAAAATATGCAAGGGTTGAAGAGAATTATCCTTTTCCATATCGTCAGACCCCCACTCAATTTTTGCAGAGCAATTCGTGCTTGATAACGTTTTATACAATTAACGAATCGATCACCGAATGAATAAGCATTCATATTATCACACAACAAGCTCTTTATTAGTATATATGAGATTAACTAAAGAAGAGAATACGAAAATGTGAGGAGAATATGAGAACTGAGTTCTCTCTTTCATTTCTTGTTAATTAGTACCATTTACATCGGACCAAAGTGGGCTATTTATAGTCCACCTGAAGATACTTCTAGGGGTACATATAAGGCCACGTGTAGTAACATGTGTCCTTTGAAGATAATCCTTATCAAATGAGATAAAACTTGCGGCCTCTTATCATTTTCTCGCCCATGTTCAAACGGTGGGTCAGCCACCAGAACATTCTACCCATAACACCTACATTATTATTGGGCTAAATTTATTTTTTTAACTGATCCAATCTAGTTAATTTCGGATGCAGGTTTGTGACAACTTTATCTCAGATAGGTTTTCGGTAAAATTCCGGAGTAACAACCAAAATTTCGTTTCCGAATTTTTTCTATATATATTATATATACCAAGTATTTCAGACGTTTTACGCAGACATTTGTGTGTTAATATCATCAATTTAAATAGAAACAAGTCTTCATTTAATATAAAAAACTCTAGATCCATTTAAATTTCGAAAACTTCTAACCAAAAATTTCTGGTTGATTCTGGCCAGTCAACCGAGATTCAAGAAAAAAATTTCGCCAGATTCAGGTCAATTCAGGCCAAATTTTATCTCGACAGAATTAAGCACTTCGCTACCTTGAGAGCCGAAAACGGAATTTCCAGCGAGATCTCGGCCATTTCGGCCGAGATTGACTACATTGATCTGGTCATCCGTGAGCATGGGCTCCCCAATGTGTCCGACCCTATAGATCCACAATTTTTTGGGGTGCGCATCCCGCCCATGGACGGTTGGACATGAATACATTTCTATAAACCCAAAAATAGGGTGTTGAATGTTGTTGCAAAATCCGAAAATCCATTGAACATCCACACCCATTAGGATAAGGAGTAAGTGGTAAAATATATAAGAATATTTTGTATTTTTGAAGGACATCCGGGGATTCACCACATAAACAACGGACATTTGAGGACATTTTATCATAATTTTATCATTTATATATTGTAATAAAGTGCCTTCAAACTAATACTCCCTAAAGTCCCTAATATGTAGGCGGAGAAGATGAAATCTCTTAGAATAAGAAAATGCATGGTTTTTACAAATTTTCATGTTTTTTCTTGTCTATACCTTGTCTTATTCTCAATACAATTTCCCATACAACATAAATAAGGGTATGTTTGTCAAAAAATATCTTGGATTAGTAATTACTTTATCCCAGTGGAATTTAGGAAAATCCAATATTCAGCCTATATAATAGGGACAGAGGAGTAAAAATTTTAGCATTGTGGGTTGGGCGATTCAATCCTTTAGTAATCTAAGATGTATATTAGTTTTTCGTTATGTTGTTATGAGGTTACCTATTTTTCATTAAAAATATATGATATGATATGCGTCAGGCCATCCACATCTAACACACCCATTTACGGATGGTGAACCCACAGGTAATGGACTTGACATGGATTTAGATCTAACACCTGCTAATCTGTGTGGCTAGTTTGGGATTTAGGACCATTATTTGGGGCATACAACTATAAGACAAAAAAAAATATTTTAAAGTAAAATGGATAATCTTTTATCCAATTATTTTACTAAATGACTAAATTACTCCGGATAAATTAGTGGTAATTAATTAATATTTAATCATGTTAACATAAAAATCACTAATGTTGATTCATCATCAAAACATGAAAAAAAAGAAGAAAAAAATTGAAAAAACTTAATCAGAATCGGTTTACAAGTGCATGAACATAAACCGATTGTAAAAATTCAAGAGTTTTTCTATGATTCTTTTTCGCTACAATCGTCCGATGTTGGAATGACCTCATTATTTTTTGCGTTCAATTGAAATTTCGTGCTATATAATTTAAAGATAAAAATTTCAAGATTTTGTGGAAAAATTCAAACATGGTTAATGAATCGGTTGACGTGTGCATTGTATAAACGAAACCCATTGTAAAAACATAAGTATCGTCATTTTATAAATGGCCTTTTAGAAATGTTTCGGTCTTTTAGTGCAGTGCCAGTATCAAAATCCTTTTCCTTATCTTCTCAATAACTACATTGAAAACCTGAATCCCAACTAAAGTAAAAAAATCAGCTAACGACTCTCTTAACAAATCCCAGTCACCCATATCAAGTTCATGATTTCCAACACCAACAACCACCTAAAATCAAAGTCGTAGTCAAAGTATATCTTCAAAAATCTTGAATTCTTGTCTGCTCAAACCACGACAGAACACTAATCTCTTGTGCGACAAAGATGCTTAGATGTTAACGATAATCACCAAAATCCAATCCCCAACACCCCATTTCAAAGTATATCTTCAAGATGCTTAGATGTTAACGATACAAACAAGCACTAGATACCGTCTAATACAGAAAAATTGCAATATCTGACAATGCTAATTTCCAAAACAAAGTCAATGCCAAAAGACAATGCTCTTGTTCATAACAACAAAAACTCAAAATTTATTGCCAAAAAAAAAAAAACTAACAGCAAATTTTTGTTTGTTTTAGACATTGTTTTAATGATATAAATCCGTAGACTTCCCCAGGTACATTCTTCATGCCTAGAAGGGTTTTCTTTTCCCCCAACTAATCTTGCAGGGTTACCCACAGCACTAGTTCTCACCAATTAGCACTATAGACGCAGCACCAATTAATGTTAGCACCTTCATCAATCTCAAGACTCCCTAATATAGTTGCTCCAGCACCAATCAAAACCCAATCACAAATCTTCGGGTGCCTATCACCACCGGAATTCCCGTCCCACCTAACGTTTCGTGATGGAAAATCGACACATACCAATCGCTGCAGTTTCTCCTACCACAGCCTACAATATCCTTTCCAATCTTCTCTGTGGGATGTATATCCACGGAGAAAACTTCTGCAATTATCCTATTATCCTAGTTCCTGGATGTTGCTGTTGATATTATTGTATGGTGTGGTTGCTGCGGTGGTATTGCGGGTTGATGTTGTGGTAAAGGATACAGAAGTTCACCACCTGGCATGATGGTGGCGCATGTTTCCGCAGTTTAAGATGATGATATTGATTTCCATGGAGGAAGATAAAAGGGATTTAATATGAGGTTCTTCCGGGTTTCTTCATTTTTCTGTAAGTACACTTATTATTGATTGCATTTATGACACAAAAAATCTTATGGAGGAATTTTCTGATCGGTTATAATGATCCAACAAATCTAGGATTTTGCAATTGGCCGAATTTTTTTCTTCTTCTATTTCTTCTCTGATCAGTGGGCAAACAGTTCTTACATTATAGTTATGGGAATGTTTCAGGTGGAGGGATGTAATCCATCCTTTTCACCCTAAGGAACTCATCTTTCTGTTAAATCTTCTATTCCGCTAAGCATTATAGTTATGGAATTGATTAGCGTAGGATTTAAACTAGTGATCTTGGTTAAGAGAGTATCTAATGACCAACTGTGGTTTGTGGATTTTTCGTAAGCTTCTAAGTAATTAGTATAAATTTTTAATTAATCAGTTATAGAGATGCTGTTAATTTGTATACGCGTATTTTATTTAAATAGTATACCTGTATTTTAGTTGAGATTTGACAATCAAAATATATATTTTTTATATTGGATCTTAAGTTGTATATGATCATACGTGTTAATAACATCGGTAATGCACATTTGTCAAAAAGAAATCACAGAAAGTATAAGTGGCTAAACTATTAAAATGTATAAAATTGTGATATATACACAAGTCATTGTTTTTATACACATTCAAGTCTTTCTTTTTGTTAGCTTTGGCAAAATCAATTTCGGCTTTCATAAAACAGCGACCTAACTTTATAAGAAACTAGAACTTCACCCGTACAGTAACGGCATGGCCTACTTAGTAAGTAAAAAAATTATGTCAATTTTAATCTTTGTCATTTTTTTTGTTGGCTCTATATAAAATGATAATGATAATTATTATCCATGTTTTTTAATTGTTATGTTTTCTTTCTGAGAATTGCAAGGTTGACCTAAATATTTTTCTCGAAAAAGTCACCAGGCGAAACATGTAGTGAGACCAACTGAAAACCTTTACTATCCCTATCGTCGCTGGGATTTTCAGGAGTTTTTTTTCCGGAAAAAATTGTGGTCAGCCTGTACAATTGTTTCTTTTATATTAATAACCATCTTATTTTCACATTAAGAAAATCAACCACAACTTTCATAATAAATGTAACTTATGTCTTAACGATATAGAATAAACATTATTGCCATTAACACATTGAGCACCCGCACTACCATCAAGAGCCACTCATCACCACTACCTTTTCCGCCACCAACAATATCTTCACCGGCTCCATGCACCACCACTTACAAAGACCACCCCATCATCCGTAATGATTATTAACAAATTTATTATTTATTTAATGAAAATATATTTCATTTATAATGAGAGATTAGTAAAATATCTATTATGTGAAATTAATGATACAATAATGATGTAAACAACCACAACCATTAATATATCTTCTCCCTAAACAAATCTAGAGACACTCTTTATCTTGCCTAACTTGTCCAAATGCAAAATTTTGATTAATACGCAATAATTTTTTTTTACAGGTTTTATGGTACGAAAGCAAAATAAAACATTATTTAGAGTTTACATGAAAATAATATTTTAGATGTCAAAAAGGGTTGGGGCCTATCTTGTCGCTCGACTACCAATCAGCTTAGTGTAAACATTCGTTCTTTTGTTTTCTAATAAAGCCTTCTGAGGCATATTTTTATGCAAAATAAATTTTTCAATTGTAACCGCGCTTTATATTGGTTTGGTATCTAACTTTCAGAATGAGCTTGGCTTTCTTACAGTCCTCAATCGTTCATTTTCTTTCATGTCCCGACCAGACAAATATCTGGCCTATAATATTAAAAAAATAAAAAAATAAAAGAAAAATAAATTTAAGAACTAACATCAAACAAAAAAATAACCAGGGGTAACTAAGTAATTATTTACCTTAGGATACCATTTCGCATCCCACCACCACTACTTCTTCCAGCACCACCACCATTAACGTCATCACTGCACCATTCTCACCACCATTATCCCCACCGTTGATCCACCATCCCCGCCCGACATCACAACCAATATTAATGAGAGTATTATTTTTAATTTGAAAAAATAAAAAAATGAAAGAAAAACTAATTGAAAAACTAATATCAAAAAAATAAATAACCAAGGTGACTTAGTAATTTATCTGCCTTAGGACACCTTTGTCATCCCACTTCCACTACTTCTTCCACCACCACCACCATTAACGTCTTCACTCCACCATTTTCACCAACATCCATCACCATTATCCCCACCGTTGATCCACCACTCCCACCCACCATCACAACCACAATTAATGTCTACTGATTTGATATAAGTTCAATTTATTATATCTTTGTATTAATGAAAGCATATTTATTTGATTAATTAAACAAACATTTATTGTGAAATACTAATACAATATTTATTATTGAAATTTAATTAAATTAATCATTTTACAGCTGTAGATTTAGCTTTTCCTACCACTACTTCTTCCAGCACCACCACCATCAACGTCATCACTCCACCATTCTCACATCTGACACCCACCACCATTATCCCCATCGGTGATCCACCACCCCCGCCCACCATCACAACCAATATTAATGTCCACTGATTCAATATAATATATTTTTATTATGTACTGTATTAACGAAAATATTATTTTAAATTTTTTTAAAAAATAATATCAAATAAAAAATAAACCAAAGGTAACTAAGTAATTTATCTACCTTAGGACATCTTTCTCATCCCACTACCACTACTTCTTCCACCACCACGACCACCACCATTAACGTTATCGCTCCACTATTCTCACCAACACCCACCACCAATATCCCCACCATTGATCCACCACTCCCCACCCACCATCACAACCACTATTAATGTCTCTGATTTAATATAAGATAAATTGATTATGTCTTGTATTAATGAAAGCATATTTATTTGATTAATTAAATAAACATTTATTATCATATTATAAAATACTAATAGAACATTTATTATTGATATTTAATTAAGCTGATCATTTTACAGCCATAGATTTAGCTTTCCCTAGGAAAAATCTGGACCACTCTTTAACTTGTCTAAGTTGTCCAAACTATGCTTTATAAGGGAGAAATCTCGAATTTATATATATGTTTTTAACTTAATGCTAAAAATAGATTCTCCATGTTTATAAATATTAGTGATAATCAACAATAGCAAGATCATCGCAGAGTGATTTATTTCTCTCAAAAGTAAATAGCATATATTAATATTACTCATTTTTTTTTCTTTATTATTTACACTTGAGAGGAAAAATTGTTCTGTGAGTATCTTGTTGTTATTGTTGTTGATAATCATCAAGTTCACAATTAATGATTTTGGATTTTGGTTTTTCAGACAAAACCCATAAAGAAACAAGCTATTGTCAATCATTTAAGTTATTTATAATAAAGCTCTCAACTTTCTTTTAGGATAAAGTGAAAAGTGTATGATACCGATTATGACGTCATATTCAAACATACGATGTTTCTTCATTTTTATTTGAGTACACTTATAATTTGAGGTCTGGGTTTCTTCATTTTTATTTGAGTACACTTATAATTTGTTGCATTTATGACATGAAAAATCTTATGCGGGAATGTTATTTGGTTTTAATGATCAAATCGAGTATTTTGCATTGGCCCGATTTTTCTTCTTCTTTTGCTTCATAGTATGCGGCCAAATATGTGCTCGGATCAGTGGAAAATAGTTGTACCAGTTCTTATATTTGAGGTCACCCGTATGAATTTTTGTGCTATAATAAAAATCTACTGGTTAGTAACTAAATAATTATACTAGTTGAATAGTTGGTAAAGTAATATTCACACAACCTTATTGTTTTCGGTTAGAATTTTTGCTAGCTTATACGTGATGTTGAGATTGACAGATTATGAGAATGTTTCAGATGGAGCGATATAATCCATCCTTTTCACCTTGAAAAACTCATCTGTCTATTAAATCTCGTATAAGAGATTATCTAATGACCAATTGTGGTTTGTGGATTTTTCGTAAGATTAATTTAATTTTTTTAATTAATCAGTTACCAGTGGTGTTAATTTGTGGCTTCGTATCCTCGGTACCGAAACTTGCATGTTCCCTTATGCCAGCAAATATTAACCTGCCACGTGTTATTAAATATAATTATATTTAACATCTTTAAATCTTTAAGTTAGGCCTCATTCCTTCAAAAAAAAAAAAAAAAAAAAAAAAACACAAGTTCTTCTACATCACATATTTGATTCATCTGAATGAATCACCAAAGGAAAATTTATATTTTTATAATGATTGAAATCTTAACTTGCTTTTGTAGACAAAACAACATAATCATAAGAAAATAGTTAATTTTTATCAATTTCTTTTATTTGTAAAAGCTAGAACCTGCTGATATGGGATGAATAAAAATACAAACAGCGTCACAGAAAGAAAAAAAACACTAGCCTCTTAGATATTGTTCTTTGAATTCGTCCATGATCGTCATCATCTCTTGACATGATGTTTTCTTTACTAAATCTATTACCATATATATGGAAGCTACGAATTTTAGTTTGAGGATGCATTATACAGAGCGACAAGACGACCATACCATAACCGAATACATGATACTATGTTCATCTTCTCTTTCGTCAAATTGAAAAAACTTATGCCAGTTAGCCTATAGTCTAATGACAGTCAAATTGAAAAAACACGTGGCGCTTTATTACTGGCTGGCACAAGGGAACAAACAATTCACGGTACAGATGATCCGAACCCTTAATTAGAATGCTTGTATTTTAGTTAAGTTGTATACCCGAGGTTTAACAATTAAAATATAACTTTTTATAATGGATCTTAATTAATCTGTGTATGGGCATGTTAACAACATCGGTAAAGCATTTATAAAAAAGAAATCATAGAAATTATAAGTGACTAAACTATTAAAATTTGTAAGATTGTTATATATATAAGATACACTTTCAAGTATTTCTTTTTGGGTTTCTCAAGTTGAGAAACCAAGCAAAATCAATCTCGGCTTTGGTAAAACAACGACCCAATTTTATAGGAAAAAGCTCGAATTATATGTGTTTAGATCCTATCTATGATCAATGCTAAAAATGAATTCTCCACATTTGTGTATATACTAACTGAGTGACTTATTCTCTCAAGAGTCGTGAATATTAATTAAAAATACTCTTCTTCGATTTTTTTTTATTCTTTATATTTGAGAGTAAAAATCATTATGTAAGTATCTTCTCTTATTGTTGCTGATGATCATCAACTCACAAGTCATGATTTTGTATGTTGGTTTTTCAGATAAACATCAAACTATTGGTAATCATTTTAGTTATTTGTAACAAGGGCACTTAATTTGCTTTTAGGATGACCTCATACTTAAACATAAGACATCCAATAAGTCACAAACTAATTTGATGACCTCATACTTAAACATAAGACATCCAATAATTTACCGTCATGATGTAATGTTTCACAGTTTTAAAAATTTAGAAATAAATAGCATATAAAAATAGACTGTTAATTTTAATTAGCAAAAAAAGGGAAAAATTTGTTTGTTCAATCGGTCTAACATTTATCAATTATATATTAATTAATATTAGTGATCATTAATAATAGTAGTATATATATACTCGCAAAAAAAGGGAAAATTAAGATACTCGCAGAGTGACTTATTCTCTCCAAATTAAGTAGTATATATTAATATTACCCCTTTTCATGTTATTTTCATGTATTATTTACATTTGAGAGGAGAAATCATTCTATGAGTATCTTGTTGTTGTTGGTGGTGATCATCATCTTCTGAAGTCCTCATTTAGGATTGTGGATTTCTTTGAGCTTCTTCCCATGTCATAACATCACTTGTCGTTAGGTCCAAGATCGCAAATACAAATGAGTCGTTTCTAAGCATTTGGAGTAAATCCCCAACCCCAGGATACTTCTTGTCGATTAGAAAGGCACACACATGGACGAGTGGAACCAGTAAAATAAATTTCGTTTAAGAGACTAGCATATGAATTAGTGTAGCTAGTGGAGATCGTTTTGTTTTTCTTTCTCAAAAAGAAGAAGAATGATCGGTAGAATTGGGGACGAATCCTCTTGTTTTGTATGGAGTAGATGCAATTCCCTTGGGAATTTCTATCTTGCGACAACCATAACTAGGACAACGAGATGGCGGGATAGTTGTATAAATGTTACACTAAGACTGACACCCCTTGCATTTTTAGTTCGGGCTTGTTTGATCAACAAGTCTATTTGTCAACTTAGCTTGGATCTCGCTTGTGAAGAAACAATCATACAATAGTAAACATTACAATCGATCACTCTTAACTTATTGAGAGTGTTAAAAACAGGTTATGGAATGTCATATATAATATCTAAAAATTTATCAGTGCTACAAGTGAGTGGTGCTAACATATTGATATGCTTGTTTTTTAAAACTTCATACATATCACCATACAAAAATGAATGAATTCAAAGATCTCACTAGATATCGATTTGTTAGACTTGACGCATGTGATCGTATAAGCGATATCACGGTAACGATTACTAGTATCCATTATGAATGGATATGGAATAATTACGTCGCCACTGCTTGTAAACCGTCCTTGGTCATCTTAGTGCTACTACTTGTCTCCTTAATATTTTGATATTTTTTGCTGTTGATGGTGCTAGTAGAGTGCTTGGTGCCACATGATGCGCTTGTAATACAGGTGGCGAATTTAGAACAAAACTTCACGGGGGCACAACCTATTTTCGAAGATCATAGACAACTAAATTCTAAAAATATAATTGGAAAAATCTCATATGGAACGTAATGTTCTACGCTTATGAACTATTCAAACTTTTAAGCCTCTTGTATATATATGTTATTGTGCTCCCACAATAGAGTAAATTACAAACTAATTTTAAGTATGCCATAGGTGTATCTTAGTCCATATAACATTCTTCCCATAGTGTATCGTAAATTGTGGCCTTATCCCTTCTAGTTTTCTTTGAAATAAATTGTAATAAATAGTCATTGTAGTGCTAAGGAATATATTCAAATTCAAAATGCAAACACTTCCCCCACATGAAGGGCTGTATCACTTGCCGCGCACAACCACATAAACAAACGACGCTCATTTCACTTCAAATTATGTATAAACTTTCTAAGCCAAAAAAATATCAATTGGAATAGTAAAACCGTTGCCAATATAAAGTTCAAAGAGGATCTAAAGACTCACACCAAGAATAAGTATTGTAATTGAAATTCTGATGCAGCACACCTATTTGGGTTTGTTATCTTATGCACCCATGCACAATATAAGAGCCAATCATTGGTATTGGAAATGATAAAAAACAATAAACAAATATGAGAGATAGTATTGTAGAAGGTAAAGTTTGCACTTGTATAGAAAAAAAATTCAAAAAATCCATGAACATCTACCTTCTACAATGCAAAAAACACTATTTCCAATGCCAATGATTGACTCTTATTTTTGCCTTTACGTAGGGTATTTGCTCAGGTCAACAATTTTACGTTGAAGTTTTGGTAGGGTGTTTGTATCTTTTTTCGGTGTTTGGTTGTTCATGTAAGAATATTTCTATACACAGAAATATTCCATTGGGCCATGTAATAATTTTGGTTAATTATAGATTATTGCTAAATTATGGTGGTTACCATTTATGGGATTATTTCCTAATATCTCTTCTTTGATGGACGGCCGAGATCTAATGCCATAACTAAACCCTAGGAACTTGGTCCTCTCTCTACCTATGAAAGGGAAACAATAACCATCACTATTGTATCCAAGGAATTCCCAACTCATTACGATTAAGGTCAAGAGAGAGAAACCAAGACCTCCATAAGGTATTACGGCTACCATTTGGTTAATCAACTACGGATGATGGATTAGCGTTACAAGGTATTTTCCATAAACTCTATTCGTATATTATTGTGTGATAATCATGAAGTTCAACGATCCTAAATTAAGTATCTATAAAATTAAAACTTATAGTTGGCATCTAGAGCTTGTGTTTAGAACTCATGATCGTCAGTTAATCATATGCAATAATAAAATAAAATTGGGTTTGATTTTTTTTCCCTTCGTGAACATAATCGTTCTTATGGAATTGCATTACTTTTCGCATCTAACTATCTTGACCCATGCTCACACTTCATGTTCATGTGTGATTTTTTTATTATCTCATCAAAATCAAATCAAGTTGAAAATTATGGTATAATGTACAATTTAAGATCCTATGGCCATTATCACTTATGATTTTCTTTTATACTTTTATATTACTCTCTCTTAATTTTGGAAGAAAATATGTTTCAACATTAATGACCTACTTAATTTTGGAGGAAAATATATTTTAATTTAATGCTAATGTCCTACCCTTTATTTTATGTAAATAAATTAACATTTTTTTGCTTAATGAGTTTATTTTTGGCACGATGATTTTATTTTTGGCATGTAAATAATAGAATAAAATCATTGTAAGAATATTATTTTTAAATAATGGCATATAATGAGCATATGAGGTAATAATGAACGTAATAATGATGATAAATGAAATGGAATAATGTCGACATCATGTAGTCATAAACATGCATAATTGTTCCACTAAAGTCCATATATTCTACTTGCCTTGTATGTGAAAGGGAGGTAAATTGAAGATATGATATAAACGAGGAAATATTTATTAGGAATTATATCTTTATAGCATGAATATTTTCATCACGTGAATGGTTATTAAGACATTAAAAATTGGAAACATTAATATTTTCCTATGGCATGTATACGTGTTAGTTACTATTAAGATAATGAGACAATATTAATTTTTAAAACTAATGAAACCAATTTTTATTGTAAATTAATTTACGCTTCCGCCTTATCGAAACAATAAAATGAATTTTTTTAATCGGTTTTCATTATAAATTTTATGATCAAAACCATTTTTGACACCATTAAATTTGTGTGTGCATTATGATATGATTTGTGTGCTTGTGCGTTATGGTATATTTTCTCTCACATTATTGTTTTCTTTAAATTTTATGGGATTATACTTAAAATTATTATTGGACTCTTTAGTTATCACCACAGTGATACTAGAGTGTTATATCTCAGTATAATCATAATGTCATTATGAGCATGAATTTGCAAACCGTAAAGTGTAGGTTTTGCAGTTATCGACATCATGTGATAATGACATTATTTTAGTTGATTGGCTATCACCACAGTGATGTCAAATCATTTTTGGTCATGATCACAATTTTGTCAAATGCTTGTAATATTGTTTTTTCTTAAATATATTAGAACAAAATTTACCCATGGAAATTGGAGTTCATTTATTTAAGAAAACATTGACTTGATATGATTGTTGATCATAGATTATGGATATGAACTGATTTGAATCTTGAGGGTGTCTTGTGTCATTATGCTTTACTTTTCTTTCTCCCAATGTTGATGATAATTTCGATTGTACGTATAAAATTATTGTGCTTAAGATTCTTAGGTCATAATTCTTTAGTTATCACCACAATGATACTAGAGTGTTTTATCTTAGCAATAATAATAATTTTATTTTATCTTCACAAATACGCCAAGCCGTAAAGGCAAGGTTTATTAGTTATTATGGCATTATTTGAGTTGTTTGGCTATCACCACGGTGATGTCAAATAATTTTTTGATCATAATCGTTATCATGTCAAGTGCTTATAATATTATTTTTCTTAAATGTATTAGAACAACAATTACCCACGGGTAATTTGAGTTCACATGCTTAAGATAACATTGAAATGTACAATATTTGATCATACATTATGGTAATTAAATAATTGGCACATGATTTTACGTTATTTCTTAAAAGTGCATAAAAGAAAATTTACATAAATTAACTCATTATCGAGTTGAGTAACCTATTATGAATTTTCATATTTTCATGAATATTTTTATTATGTTGTCCAAAACTTATTGCATCCTCTATGAAATTGAGGTTTTATTTTTGATAAATTTCTCCATATTTCGAAAATGATATTCATTGACTATTTAACACCTTTCATATTAATTCATCATATATCCGTTATTTATCATGATCTTTAAGTTTGTATCATATTTAAATGAGCGATGCATCAAAGAATTTTTCTTCAATGAAATTTCATTATTGAATTATATTTATAGACTTGCTTCATGCTCGATTTTGGTTTAAGAAAAAGTTCATTATGTTTGGATATTTTTCGATTATAGGGTGTTGATATTTTTCACAATTCATGTATGGCATGCTTTTGAATAAATGTTCGTGATTGATGTTTTAGGGTTACTCATTATTGTTTATAAACGACTAAATTTATGATCAGATCAAGTATGTCCATATCATTGAGTGGGGTGTGCAATATCACAAGAAAGCGTTAGTGTGATATTTGCAATTGTACATGTTTGTTGGATAGTTTAGTTATCACCACGGTGATGCTATTACGTTATACGGTAAGTGTTGTATATTTTAAGTCCTCTTAGTTTGATTTAACGATTAGAACAATCTTTGCTCACAAGTAGTTTTTCTTCACACGTTAAACAAGCATTAAGGTTATCTAAATGTTTCATATGCATGTGAAATAATATCCACCGAGGTGACTACAATTCACATGGTATTAGGTTGAACATATTTAGAATTATTGGAGTTTGTTAATACATTTTAGGACGTGAGTTGCCCACGGGTGATTCTAGTTGTAGTATTTGACCAGGACATAATGTTGAATTATGAGAATGTAAAATATCCACGGATATTTTTCATGTCTCACATTGTTCCTTGATAAGGTTTTACCCACAAGGAGAATCTTATTGAAGGTATGTAACTATTGTAAGCTTAATTGTCATTTATCTCTATTATAAATTTCAGATTTTGTTCTTATTAATTGTATATTATGATTATTCTGTAGACTTTTAATGGTCCAGTTTTTGGAAGATAAAATTGTTTATCACCTAATAATTTTTCGCGTTAATGTGAATCTATCGATTGCATTATGAATTTTAATCCATGAATGTTTTATCAAACATTCATTATTGAAATTGAGAGGCAATTGTAGATAAAGTGAAAATCATAAAGTCCGACAAGGTGGTGAATATTGTGAAAGGTATGACAAAAACAGGATAATATCCTAAATCTTTTGCATAATATCTTCAAAAGTTTGGAATTGTTGCTCAATACACAAGGCCAACTTATCCTTGGCATAATAGTGTATAACAAAAGGCTAAACCATACTTTTATGAAAATGGTTAGAACATGATAAGCCATGCATAATGGCTATACATTTGTGGATGTTTGTTCTTTCTGCAACTGTGTAATTTAAATAGATTTCTAGTAAAGCAGTTTCAAAAACACACTTTGGACTAGAAAGGATGGAAACCTAGTTTAAATCACATTTAAGTTATGGTTGTTCAGTTGGAGGTGAGGGCTTACATTCCCAAGAATGAAAATTGGATTTGAAAACTATTACCGGTTCATTGGTTTTCCTAAATAATCCAAATGGTATTCATCAATGTTCTAACCGTATTATGGGACTTATTGAAACCGAAAATATAAATTCGTTAATGATGGCATAATCAGTGGGAGTACGTGGATATATTTGTTCAAGAAATAGTGATAATGATCCCTTTATTTAAGATTTCTACAGATATTGTGAATCTTCTCATTTTGAATGTTAGATAATGAAAGACCACAAATTGCGATCCAATACTCCATAATATAACTACGCCAATAAAGAATTTTTTTGATAACAACATGAACCAAGATTAAGAAGGTCTCAGAGATTGAAAGAAAGTTATTCATGTTGTTTCAGTGATTTTCTTACAAGAATTTATTACATTTTGATATGGAATGGCAAAGACTCGGTTTTTCGGTTAACAAATATTATGTGTAATAATTTTGATTAATGGATTGATGCTATGTGAGCAAAAATCATTGGTTGAAAGTCAAGTCTCGGATATTGTTTAATTGCTCGAAAGACACAAATCGGTTGTATGAAAGTGGGTCTTTCGACCTAATACGTCCGTAATAGCAATTTTAAACGGTATAAAGCAAGACTTATTGCCAAATATTTTACTCAAACGATGCATTGATTATAAATAAGTTTTTCTCTCGTGTCAAAGAAAGACTTATTCGAATTATCATAGTATTATTAGTAACTCGGTATGACCTAAGAGTTGCATTAATTAAATGTGAAATAGCCTTTATTAATGATACATTTTAGTCTACAAATTTAGAAATCAAAGTATGAAATTTAAGCAGACCTCCCATAATGGTATATGAAATTCAACAAAACTATAAATGTTTCAAGTTTTGGATGAAATTATTGCTGATTTATGCATATACCTCAAGATCAGTGGGAGAAATTCATACTCTTGGTCTTGTATGTTAAGACATACTACCTACGAGTAGTGATCTTGACTTTATGCATATCTCTATATTTTTTGAAATAAAGGTTATCAATGAAGCTTACCATGTGATAGTAATATCATATGGATTACTAAGCTCTCATATAAGGCATATATCGAATATTCAAGGGATTTTGAGATAATATAACATATTTAACAGATTTTATTTCATGTTGGATAGAAGATATAAATTTAATCTTCATTACGTCTTAATTCTGATATGAAACTTATAACAAGTTGTTAATATGTTAACTAATTGCCTAAAGAATCGAAGAACAAATTGCTATCAAGAATTTTGAGATACTATTTTAACTTATGTCTTATAATTAGTTAGCAAACCCAACAAGAGTTGATTGGGTTTTCGGACTTCAATTTTTGTGGATGTATGGATTCTATAAAGGAAGAATCCGTTAATACTAGTCCCACAATTGAGTTTGAATATTTATGGCTGCGATACTTAGAGACTTAAGGTTTGTCTCTACATTCTTTGAAATTTCTTGTCTTAGCTTCGGCATTAAAGCACGATATGATACAAAAGGAACAAAACACATGAACCTTGAGTATATATCGTGAATTAGGAAATTCGAAACAATAGTTGTTCATTTACCGCTTAAGCACAATTGCATTCGGAGATGCACTTAATGAAAAATTACCTTTTAAGACCTCTTAGAAAAGATTAAAATCTTAGGTACGTGGGAGTAATTGATTATTGAATTGACCATTTTATGTGCTTATTTTTGAAAAACTAATTGAGCTCTTAATAATGTACTTCAATTTATTTATCGTTTCCATATTTAGTATACACTTATGTGAATGGATGAATGTTAAGAGAAATTGTCTTCCTTTTGAAGACATAATGGACCATTATGATATCCCAATTTAAGGCCTGATTAAGTAAGTTGTTTGTGTTGTGGTACATGGAAGGGAACATGTTGATAACAAGACAACGTGCCACCGCCATGACTCGCATAAGTGATTTGCTTGGTTAAGGTATTATATTTAAACCATTAAATTTTATTTAGCAATTACGCGCGCTTATGTTTTCTACGATTAACCATTATATAAATTATCTCATGGACCGGTGGGAGAATGTAAGAATATTTCTATACACGAAATATTCCATTGGGCCATGTAATAATTTTGGTTAATTATAGATTATTGCTAAATTATGGTGGTTACCATTTATGGGATTATTTCCTAATATCTCTTCTTTGATGGATGTCGAGATCCAATGCCATAACTAAACCCTAGGAACTTGGTCCTCTCTCTACCTATGAAAGGGAAACAATAACCATCACTATTGTATCCAAGGAATTCCCAACTCATTACGATTAAGGTCAAGAGAGAGAACCAAGACCTCCATAAGGTATTACGGCTACCCTTTGGTTAATCAACTACGGATGATGGATTAGCGTTACAAGGTATTTTCCATAAACTCTATTCGTATATTATTGTGTGATAATCATGAAGTTCAACGATCCTAAATTAAGTATCTATAAAATTAAAACTTATAGTTCATATCTTAAGTCTAAAATTAAAACTAGGAAATCATATATTTTTTCAGTAAAGCAAGGATTTAGAAATCTTTAATCGTGAGAAGTTTCATGTATTGTGTAGTGGATATAGGAAAAAGCCGAAGATAGCTTCATCAGGGTATTTTTTATGGAAAATATTATGGGGCCACAGAAGTAATTTTCAATGAAAATTATATGCGAATTTTATTTTTCACAAAACAATGGATCACTTTGGCCATGCCTTGTGGTTTCGCCACTGATAATGTATAGACCAGTACCATCAGCAATCCAAATAAAATTACGTAGACGTCAAATATCGGCGTAATTGCCAAAAATAGGACATTTTTGGGTGTGTCTTTCAAAAATATCAGAAACGTAAATTAATACACGAATATGGGACAGTGTACCATTTTTACCCCTAATAAATAACTTTATTACATTCTTGTCCTAAAAATTAGTGGACCTTCCATTTTTTTGTTATTGTTTTCAAATATTATCATGGATAAATAAATTGGTTAAGGCTAGTGCCTTCGTGAGTAAGGAAGGTAAAGCGAATGAGACCAAAATTATACTTAGTAACATAAATGAAAGAGATATAGTTAAAAAATTCGCTAATTTTTCTTTGTAGAAAAAGTTTATTTATTTATTTATTGCCTATTATATAATTTTTGGTTTTTGTGTAGCTACATTTGTAAAAATTGATTGTGTTGTATCTAACTTTTTTTTGTACTTTTAATCAAATCATAACTTCTTTGAAGTTAAAAAAAAAAGAATAAAAAAAATAAAGTATTTTATTTATTGTTAAGGTCCACCGTCGAAAGTCCGGACCTCTAACTGGACCTTTTGAGATTATTCTAAAGTACTATAATTGGAATTTGTTTTTAAAAACTCTGGTCAAAAGGTCCGGACTTTTTCTTACTAAAGTCTGGACTTTTTAAAAATTCCAAATATGGTTTGCCACGTAGGGGCCACATAAGTTCGGGGAAAGTCCTGGACCGTTAGACCTAGAGTCAGGACCTTAGGTGCCAAGTAAGCACCACGTAGGTTTAGGAAGGTCGACTTTTTAAAACTAAGGTCTGGACCATACTATCTACGTCATCAATAAGTTATTATTATTTAATTTATTTAATGTTACATCTGTATTACACCTCTGTCTCCACTGCCCTAAGGTCCACAAACGTTTGCACTTTCGCGTCTTAATTTTTCATTCTTATTTCATTTTTCCCTTCCTTCCTCATTGAAGTATACCAGCAGTCTATCCCTACCACCTCTTCTAAATTTCTTATCAATTACCATTATTCGGTCACTCAAATTCATTTTAGGTATGTACAGAAAATTCAAACAACATAATTTTTTCCTTTTCCTAATTTACTTGATTAGGTTAGAAAAAGTAAAGACTAAAAGTATAATTAATCTTCTCGGCTCCCAATTGTCTTGCTTTTTTTGGTTTTGTTTCTTTCTTTATTTTGAATTTGTATCTCTCCATCACGTTTTGAGACTTCTTCTTTTAACGATTATGATTTTCTGTTAAAAAGAAATGAAACCATTATTGCTCATTTCTTGTTTGATAAAATGCCTACTTGTCTCCTTGTTGAGTTAATATGTTGGTCCAGTTATACGCCTTTTTTCTATGATATATCATGTGGGAACACCAAGTGGATTGGTAAGCCGAGGATCTTGCTCACGGGATTGGTTAAAGAAGTTCAAGTCTTTTTGCCTCACAAAGGTTTTCTTTCTTTCTGTTCTATTATCCATACCATGTGTTTGTATTTTTAAGACCCCATCTCCAAATATCTTGCTTGTTTCTTTGTACAATGATATTTCAAAGTGTACCGAGAGGAAAAGGTGATTAAGAGGGCTTACAAGAAGCTTGAACTTGATACTTTAGAGATTCAAGGAGGATGACTAGCAGAGCAAAAATGTAAGAGATGTCAATCTTTGCTATTCAAAACGCTCGAGTTAATTTCTCATTGGCGATCTTAGAATTATTTCCGATGGCAATATTGCTAATCATTTTAGGTTTATCTTGAATTACTACGCATTTTTAAGTGCATTTTTTCATTAATATCACATTACTGCTTTCCAGAGATCCCTCCAAATGTGCTTTCGTAAGACGCTGCCAATATCAGGTGTTTCAAGGGCTTGGAATTTCGGTTGCTTTATTTTGTTGGATCGGTCACCGAACTCGTCCGGATCGGTCATCGAACTCGTCCGGATCGGCTCCGAGTCGACTCGCCAGAAGGATGATTTGGACAGAGTTCCCTCTGTTTTATGGCGATTCCAGGCCAAGTTCAGGCCTCTTTTTGGTCTTCTTCTGTTAAGATCCTAACATACATCTATTCAATTCATTCAGTATGGCTTTCCTGCAAATACAAGTACTTTCAGCTCAATTGTTGCGTTCTGCATCTGCAACATCAACTCATCGTCACCTAACCACCACACCGGTTGCTCACTAACCCATTTCTTTGTTACTTCTTAGCTCAATCAACTCAACTTCATTCTCGCTCCCGCTATGTAACTCAAGCAACCCATTTTCCAACACCATCCGAAACCGCCATCATCTCCGAACCCAATCTTTATTATCATCTTCTCTGCTTCGCCCACAACTCTACCAGAATTTCTTTCCAACAACTTACCACCATCTTCACTGGTTCACTCAGCTCAGCTCCTCCATTTGAACTCTAATCCACCAGCACCACCGATCTCTTCTCTGCTTCAAATTGATACATCCCATTACAAACCCATTGTTCCCTAAGTCTTGACAAACCCATTCATTCTGGTGTAGCTTTCCTGTAATTCCATTCTCGAAAATGAAATATTTATTATTCTACTTGGAAATCTTTAGGTCAAAAAGACATCTTAAGATGAGTGTTTAATTTTTAATGTTAGAATCTTGTTAATTATCCTCCTGGATACTCCTCGATTTGTTGTAGGTCAAAATTACAATCCTTACACGAGTTTTCAATATTTAGATTTCCAGTTTAGAATTATAATTGGCCTCGGTGATCCGAAAATTACTTCCTGATTCAGGTACGTGCAATTTAATTCATTATCTAAAACTCGTTCTTTTATTATTTACAAAAATTATCAAAGTAAGTTTATAATAGTTAGACTAATGTTTAATCTCTAATGTCAGAATCTTGTTCGTGTAAGTTCTTCTTTGAAAAAAAAATTTTGTTTTTTTTTTGTATGTACCTGGATTCATCCTCGTACCGGAGGTTGATCATAAAACCCATTGCACTTGTTCGTTTTAGCACCACGAGAACCACACTTGCTTCTCACACATTTATGTCAATCCATATGAGAGTCCAAGACCAAATATGTACCGTTGATAAATTTTCTCAATCCGTATGACTATCCTTATCTACCGTCCAAAAAACTCTATACCAAACCATAAAGCTTTTTCTCCCTCGGTTTTTTTTTTTTCTCTCTTTGTCTCTCTTTCTCGGTTCTACTATCTAATGCGCCTCAACCTAAACCCTAAACTGCAGCCACCTTCTTGAATTGAAGGATGTTTAAATAAGAAAATAACTTCACTTCACATGTTTAAATAAAATAAGGAATTTTGGTAAAAGAATAACAAAGAACTTTCTATAAGTATTGAAAACAGCTGGGGATTGATTTTCTTTGGAACCGTCTTTGGAATTGGTAACCAGTACCACGCGTCCCATGGAGATAATGGGTCAATAGTCCATTCACATCCTAGCCCGGCAGAGTGCACCCAAAATAATACTCAAGGATCCAACATTCTTTGTACCACTAATCACATAAAACCTGAACAGAGAATTAACACTTTATTTTAGATGAGAGTCTAAGGTAAAAGAAAAGAGCTAATTATTCCGTGCTTGTACCATTCACCTCTATGAATTTTTCTTGAACAGCTGCAAAGCATTTCACAAAGAAATCGAGGAGTTTTACTTTGCTCGATTTCTTTGGAACCGTTACCATATGCTCAATAAACTTGATGGAAAAGACACCACAAGAGGACCTGCAATATGAATATGGATCAAAAATATTATTCTTTTTTAGTTGGATCGTTTCTCCTACTTACTCAAAATGTCTATCCAAAAATATATGTTTATGTTAAAAAAATGATTAAAACTAAACAAGGAAGAAAACAAAACAGGAATTCCAAGTAAATGGTTACCCATCTTTTTGCTGAGAGAGATTCTTGCAAAAATTACAACTCCATTCACCAGAACCCGTCACACGTCGCAAATTCTCAAGAAGAAGCTCAATTTCCTCGTAAATGTTGATATTTACAAGTACGAGGCGGTATTATGGGATCGTAAATTTTAATTCTTCTTTATGCCATTTCAATGGTAAGAGCTACCCTGTGATTATTTTTAACATTAAGCACACCATAAGCGGAGCTTTTCAAGTCTGATTTTATCCATTACTTTGACGTTCTTGTTCTCAAGAATTTTACGTTTCCACAACAACAAGGCTTAAGTCATAATGTATTAATACAAAAAGTAAGAAATATAACCCGTAGTGACTATTTTACACAACCATACCTGCATATAGGTTTCAAACTTCAAAGTATGCTGACGAAGACATCTCCATTCACTATGCTGATTTTAAGTTATTTGAATAGATCTTTTAGAAAATAAAAAGTGACTCTAGTACATATAAGAATACTGTCGGTCTTTTTTTAGTGCACATAACCTATCCAAGAGAAAGGTTGTCACTAAGGTGCAAAATCCTGATTCATTATATTTTATCGTTTAAACTATATCCCCTCAATGCCTCAAGTCTTGTTCCGTGCTAACTGTTTATTTCACCTTTCAAAGCTCTCTGTTTGAAAATGATTTTGCGAGAAAACAAATGCACAAAGTAACCAATCGTAACAGACCTTAGCTTATAAAGATACTAATCACATACAATTATTTAAACATGTCTTAGTCTAACAGACTGTTTTCTTGCTAAACCATGTCATATCGGTAAGATCGTCTCGGTCTTAATGAACCAATCAAAATTGAGTGCGTATGCGGGAAGCCGAAACTCGAGTCCTGTCTCCCCCAGGCTAACGAACGCATTCACATCTTTTTGATATTGTAATTTAATCCAAACACGTATACCGAGGGATTAACATGGCTTTAAGTCGCTGCATCGTAAAAGCCGTTGTCAACGTTTCATCAACAATAAACGAGATCAAAAACACAAACAATTGTTGGACAAAGAAAAGGATTTTGTTGTCAGCTCAATCTTGTTTCCCAAACAACGAGTTTTTCGTCCTAAGCATAAATAAATTTTTAACCAATTGTCTAACCTAAATAAACTTTGAGATTATTGAACTCTCTCATTTTATTTTATTTTAAGTCTTTGAAAAGAATTTTAATTGCTCTTTCTTAATATGTGTATAGGAGTTTTAGCAATTCTTCCGTTGCTGCTACTAAAATGCATATTTCGAAACCTAGTTTTAAAATACCAAGAAATCAGCAAACCCTCTTTATAAAACCATACAATCTCAGGAAACCCTAGTTTTGAAACACTAAAAACATCAAGAATAAATGAATCGTACCTCAAATTGGGTTAGCAGCGACGAAAATGTGACAATGCTTGAGACTTCCTTGTTCTTCAACTGATCTTCTTGACCGATTAAGCGATTTTAGAGGTTTCGGTTTCATTCGGCTAGGGCTTACGAAATAGAATAAATTTACGCTTCTGTTTAAATACTTTAGTTCCATCCAACTAGGCGGGCGGATCGTAATATGCATCTGCTGACTGTAATACACCCAAACGTGACAATGCATAAAAAGTCAGGACCATAGTGGTACCATAGTAAATAATTACTAATGTTTGCCTATATATGTCCATGAATCCTATTTTTGTGTATTCTTTTATTTTTCCGATATTTCTAGAAGATTTTATCAAAAAAGGGTTATTTCAGATAATTAAAACTCAAATAAATAATGGTGACATTTAATGATCTTATAGTTGGTTCTTCTCAATACCGTTCACGAGATTTGCATTGGTTCAGAAAAATAAGCTAATGTCGCCTAAAATATGAATGATATGAGTGAGATAAAGGAATAAGCACAGATTCATTGATGATCACATACGGAAAAGAGCACCACTAATTCAAACCTTCCGTAAATTCCTTCTAAGCAACCGTTTACTTGACTTGATTGAAGTGGTAAAGGTATTTTAGATCAAAAATTTGAACCGTGTAATTAAACTACACAAAAACAATCCTCTCACAAATTTTCAAATAGTGAGCCCCCTTATTAATCTGAAGAGGACGAAGCTCATTCCCATAAGAGAGGTAGTTTTTGAGCAGTAATGATAGAGCTACCGAGGGTTGGGCACCGCGGTTGTCCCAGGCCCTCACAAAAACTCTCCCACCTCCCAAACCATGGATCAACTGGGTCATTATTAGTGTGGGTCCCGCCTCAGTGTGAGAGGCTGGAAAGATCGCGGGATCCCAACCCGCGGTCAGTTAATCATTTTGGTTTTTGAGTAATCCTTTTGCTCGGTTCATAAATAACCACTGATTTTAGATAGGTGTCTATTGGCTCAGCTCATTTCCACGAAAGTTCTAAACAGACAACCCCTAAACTACTTAAAAACCTCCGAGCCATTTGTGGGGGACTCAATTCACCCTTTAATGGGCTTTTAATGGGCCCCCTTAATTCACAGAGGGTGTCCCATTCGCCCTACTCTTCACCACGATTATTGTGTGGTTGAGGGGACGGTCTGTTTCAAAACTGATACGGGTTAGATTTTGGTTGTTAGCAGTAGCACAGATTTTTTTGAGAAAAGAAAATTAAAGGAAAGCAACATAAGTGGGCCAACTAGAAACTACAAAGAAATTCAAACTTGGCAAATAAGGATTTCCATGATATAAGAAGAACATTCCAAGTGGTTAAGCTTTTGCCACGGCTATGATTTTCGCTCTGTTCTCACTTAATTGAGTTGGACATCTTGAATTTTCCACGAAGACCCAAAATTCTAAATGGTGGAATTTTTTTGTTAAATACTTTCGGCCAGCCCATGATTGCAAGCAGCTTAATGCTCACTAGAACAATAAAAGAACTGAAGGTAAAAGGTGCCATATTTTTTTCGAAGCCATAAGCTGCGTGGCAGATTCAAGCGGACGCCACTGGCATTGTGAGTACGCACCCTTTTAAACCTTGCTTCTGAGAGCTATGACTCAATTACGAAGCGCTTTTGCGGCAAAGGACTCAATTTTATATATATGGCGAGTTTTGTGTCTAATGTTTTCGCCAAGTTATGATGTACTGCACTATTGTTTCACTAGCTTTACTAACCATTGACGAAGGTTAAAAGGTACAAGACCACCTACGAAACACCAGGCCACTGCTTCAACTTCGGATTTTCTTGGCCGAAATGAATTACTACCACTAAATGCTGCAAGGACCAACCAAGGGGTGGCATCTTAAACATTAATTCCAAGCAGATGAGGCTTGCCGGACTCAACATCTGCATGATCTCACTCGCTAACGCGACGGCTATTCGTTAGATTTCTGATACATTGGCATATGTAAAACATTCTTTACACGAAAATATGATGCAAAAAACTTCTCTGGTTCCCTGAAGTGCAAAACCTTCTTGCATAAGTTATTATGTCTTTTGACTATATCCACAAATCCAAGAGTGAGCTCCCAGTGGATTAAACAGACGACCTATATTGCCATGGCAAAGGAATTGGCTCCTCGTTTTCGGCCAAAAACAGTTATGAACTTATTCTGAATTGCAGTTCAATCCAATATAATAGATATTATATTATCCTGTTGCCTTATTTTCCGTTAGGAGATTATCTCCCTTTATTTTGGTTGTAATGACAAAAGATATTATGAAGGTTTTTATATATTGGTCCTGGGGGAGAACATTTCTCTTCAAGGAAGTTATCATCAAATCCAAGATGGTATCGGCCCTCCTACGATCCTATTTTCTCTAAACCATTAAAATCAATGGCGACGGAACAATCGAAGCTCACAGACATTGCTTGAGGCATATAGTTCTATGTATCTACAGCAACCTGATGATGCTTTCTACATGGATACCGGTGCTACCTCGCATCTCACCGCTGATTGGGTACTTTACATAACGTTTCCAACTCTAGTACTATAAGGTCTATCTTAGTTGGCAAATGGCAATAGCATTCCAGTTAGTGCTAGTGGTACCAAGCTCATAAATCTCCCTTCTCGCACCCTTCAACTCAAAAATACTCTTGTTGTTCCCGATATTATCAAGAATTTAGTTTCGTTCGTAAGTTCACCACTTTGATAATCGTGTATGCGTTGAGTTTGATCCGTCTGGTTTTGTGAAAGATCCGACTTCGAGGAGGATTATCCTTCGGTGCAATAGTTAGGGATCTTTACCCTATTACCAACTCTGCCATGCCACGACAAAAATCGTCCCAGTCTTCCCCCACAGATATTTGGCATAGCCGCCTTGGTCACCCAATGTTTTAGATGTTCTTCGTACCAATAATTCTATTCATTGTAATAAGAATCAACATTCAAACTTTGTCATTCATGTCAAGTTAGTAAACATGTTCGATTACCTTTTTATGAATCAAATTCCAATACTTTGCTCCATTTGATATCATTGACAGTGATTTATGGACCTCCATTACATGTTGATACCGGTTTTCGTTATTATCTTATCTTCTTGGATGATTTCACCAACTATCTTTGGGTTTATCCTTTAAAATTTAAATCCCAAGTCTATGACAAGTTTTTGGAATTTCGTTCTCTTGTTCAAACCCAATTTGAGCGTCAAATAAAAAGCTTTCAATGCGACATGGGACGTGAATTTGACAACTCTTCTTTTCACAATTTTGCTCGTACTAATGGTCTAGTTTTTCGGTTATCTTGCCCCAAACTTCCTCTCAAAATGGAAAGGCCGAACGCATGATTCGCAGTGTCAATGATATCACCCGCACTCTTATGTCCCACGCTTCCGTTCCACCAAAATTTTGGGTCTATTCTCTCCTTATGGTCATTTTATCTTCATAATATTCTTCCCACAAAAGTCTTAAAATTTTCCTCTCCCGTGTCTATTCTCTATCAACGCCAACCAACATATGACCATCTTCGTACGTTTGGTTGCCTTTGTTATCCCAATCTCTCCTCTACAACTCCTCATAAACTTGCCCCCGTTCTACTAAATGTGTCTTCCTTGGTTTTCCTCCCAACCACCGTGGATATCGCTGCCTTGATCTTACTACAAACAAAATCATCATTTCCGTCATGTAACCTTTGACGAGAACGTTTTTCCCTTCACCGATCCTCCAACACCGTCCGAAAAATGAATCCTCTTCTTCTCCTCTTTATTCCCCTACATTTCATATAATCTGCCTTCTACCAATCCCACTCCACAACTCTACACACACCACCTCACGGACGTCCGACCACAAACCATCCAACTTCCGCCCCTTCACCTTCCTCCTCTCCTCCATCTCGGCACAAAAAATCATTGCAGCCCACTGCTGCTTCTGCCCCCCGTCCCCACTCTCACTCCCAATCCTTCCCAGCACATCACCGTGCCACCTCATGCTTCCACTCTACCTCCTCCGGACATTTGTCCCACTCCCTCCAATCCCACCACAGACCACCGTCCACCTTCTTCCACTCCCACTAGTAACACCGTCCACCTCCCGCTTACACTCACCCTCCACATAAATTCATCCCCCACCTCAAATCCAATTACCACTCAACTACAGTATCACCCTTACCCACAACACCTTCGCCTCCTCACATACCTATAGCTCCTTCTAGACCTACCACTCGTGCCTCTCGTGGTATTTTTCGCCCTATAAATCGTCTTAATCTTCATGTCCAAACCCTTCGTCATATCTCTCCTCTTCCTCGTTCTCACCTATATGCTCTTAGAGACATAAACTGGAATGCTTTGCCATGAAAGACGAGTACAATGCTATGTTGAAAACTAATACTTGGGAACTTGTACCGCGACCACATGATGCTCATGTTATTCGTTCCATGTAATTTGTTTCGTCATAAATATAATGCGATGGATCCTTACAAGACGACACAAGGCTCGTCTTGTTGCCAATGGCAAATCTCAACAAGTTGGAGTTGATTGTTTTGAAACGTTTAGTCCGGTTGTTAAAACTGCTACTATTCGTACGGTTCTCACTATTGCTACATCACGATCTTGGCCCATACATCAACTAGATGTCAAGAATGCTTTTCTTCATGGTGATCTAACAGAGACAGTCTATATGCATCAGCCTCCAGGATTTGTTGACCTTGATCACCCAGTTACGTATGTAGATTACGTAGATCTCTCTATGGCCTCAAGCAGGCTCCCCGGGCATGGTTTCAGAGATTTTCCAAGTTCATCACAAGTTGTGGTTTCCGCGGTAGTGTATGTGATCCCTCACTTTTTGTTTATCAATCAGGATCCGAAACAAACATACTTACTTTTATATGTTGATGACATTATTTTGACTGCATCCACTTTTGATGCTCGCTATGCCGCTTCATTGATTTGATGAAGAGAGAGTTTGCTATGTCTCGACCTTGGTCCACTACATCATTTTCTCGGGCATCACGATTTACTCGTTCATCCTCCGGATTATTTTTGTCTGAGTCATTATATGCACAAGACATCATTGCGCGTGCCTCCATGACAAAATGTAATCCGGTGGCTACTCCGGTAAACCACAGTATTCCAAGCTCGGTGCCGCCTACGGGTCCCGGCTTTTCGGATCCTACTCTATACGAAGCCTAGCAGGTGCTCTTCAAGACCTCACTTTTACTCGGCCGAGACATTGCATACGCGATTCGGCGGGTATGTCTATTTATGCATGACCCTCGTGAGCCTCACATGCATGCCCTCAAGCGAATCCTTCGCTATCTTCGAGGCACTATCAACCACGGACTGTTTCTCTCGGTTTCCACTATTTCTGGCTTAACAGCATACTCTGATGCCGACTGGGCGGGCTGTATCCGACTCTCGACGATCGACATCTGGCTTTTGTGTTTTCTTGGTGACAATCTCATCTCCTGGTCATCCAAGCGACAAGCAATGAGTCTCTCGATAAAGTGCTTGAAGCGGAATCTGGGGAGTAGCAAATGCGGTTCTTTGAGACAACATGGCTTCGCAACCTTCTTCTAGATCTCCATCTACCTCTACGACGTGCTACCATTGTTCTTTGTGACAATGTAAGTGCGATATATATGTCTGGGAGATCCTGTTCAACATGCCGCACCAAACATGTGGAGATTGATATACATTTTGTTCGTGAACGAGTCCGTATTGGTGCCATTCAAGTCTTACACGTCCCTCGAGAACCCAGTATGCTGACATCTTCACCAAGGGGCTTCCTCGTCAGTTATTTATTCGTTTTCGTTCTAGTCTTAGCGTTTGTTCCTCTCCGCTCGGACTAAGGGGGTGTAATAGATATTATATTATCCCTGTTGCCTTATTTTCCGTTAGGAGATTATCTCCCTTTACTTTGGTTGTAATGACAAAAGATATTATGAAGGTTTTATATATATTGGTCACAGGGAGAACATTTCTCTTCAAGGAAGTTATCATTAATGACAAAAGATATTATGAAGGTTTTATATATATTGGTCCTGGGGAGAACATTTCTCTTCAAGGAAGTTATCATCAAATCCAAGACAATATTACTTATTCTCTTATCACAATATATAGTAATTTGATATAAGAAAAGATAGATTACCGCCTTAAACAAAGCAAACATAAGTTTTGTGCCTCCCACAATTGAGGACTTTGGTTTTTAGAACCTATTAGAGAAAGTTGTCGAAGATCTGTGAACCTATTAGAGAAAGCATCGAAGATCTCTGTGAAGTTATTGAACTTAAAGTCCTTACAATAGACCTTATCAAAAAGAAGTAAAGTTGCCAAGAGATTATCCACAATCTGGTTTGTCTTCCAGGTTGTTTTCCTTAGGCCGCCTTGCAGAGTACTATTAAGATTTCTGTTATTACCCATAAAGTTGAAAATGTTGCAGTTCAAAAGAGAGGCCCACTGGAGTGCATCTTGAGCCGCTATGCAGTCTCCTTCCTCTTTGCTGTGAGCTCTGACTCCTCTGGTTCTTCTTCCAATAGTTTCTCCATATGGATCTGAAATTGTCACACTCACACCAGTTAGACCTGTAAAGGAGTTAAAGCTAGACAAATAAGCAAAGGTAATGTTCCGAGTGGCGTTGGCATCAGACTGCCTAGCCATAATTGTTATACTATTAGAAGTGATAGGAGAAGCTAGTCTCTGGTATGAATTAAGGTGGTGTTCATCAGAGTCGCATTGGTTTTTGGGGTTGGGATTGACACCTGGAGTAATTTGATATCTAGTTATAAATGAATTCACATACTACAAGGCTACTCAGATTAATCAATGGAAACAGAAACAATACAAATATAAGGCTGGCAACACCTCTCATTCATGACCATTATCCTTTGTATTCGTAATTCTGTGCAAGGATTCTGTGGAAAGTTTCTCATGCAGCCCATTCAAACAATGTGATACTTCCTTCATGGTTGGCCTTTTCTTTCCATTCAACTTCAAGCATCTTTTAGCGAGTTCAGCCACAACCAAAACATCATCTTCGTCAGCTTCATCGAGAACTCTAGAATCTAATATCTCAAACAAACGATTCCCTTTCATTGATTTCACGAGATACAGCGCTAAACTCTTCTCCTCTTGGTGTCTGAGTATAGATATTGCCTTCTCTCCTGTTAAGAGCTCCACAAGAACTATGCCAAAGCTATAAACATCACTCTTATCTGTAAATTGGCTTGACTGGAAGTACTCTGGATCTAAGTAACCGAAGGTTCCTTGCACTACTGTGGTTAAGTGTGTTTTATCTACGGGTATTGATCTTGAAAGTCCAAAGTCAGCAACCTTAGCCCTGTACTTCTCGTCCAAGAGAATGTTGGTTGATTTAATATCTCTGTGAAAGATTGGCATGTAGGCGTCGGAATGTAGATACGCAAGTGCTCCTGCAATCTCAGATGCGATTCTTACACGAACCTTCCATGATAGAAACGATTCGACATCTTCTTGCGCTACATGGAGATGGTATGACAGGGTTCCGATAGAGACAAACTCATAAACCAGCAAAGGAACCTCAGTTTCTAAACAACATCCTAACAGCTTCACTATGTTCCTGTGATTTATTTGCGAAAGAATAACGACTTCGTTGATGAATTCATCAACTTGGGTTTCATCAACCATTGTAGATTTCTTTATGGCAACTATTTCACCACCCGGTAGCATGCCTTTATAAACGGTACCATGGCCGCCATAGCCGATGATTCTATTTGGGTTGAAGTTATCTGTCATGTTCCTCAGTTCTTCAATTACAAATATTTTAGCAGCCTTTTCAACTCTACCATCATTTGAAGTGATCTTTTTGCTTTAACAATAACCCACCATTTCTCTCGAAGTGCTTCTGCTTTAGTTTCATTTGCTTTCTCCTCTTAAATCTTCTGTATAACCAATAGCCAATCGCAAGCAGAAGTATTACAATTAGGCTTCCTCCAATACCTGCAAAAAATGTACAGGGATGGGTTAAACATATATATACTCTCATCATATTCAATTTCATTAAGTTTGCGTTTTGTTAGAATGTAATATTTAAACAAAAAATCATCTCCGCATATGCACGTAGACTATATTACCTGATGATGCAATGACAACGATATTATGAAGTCTTCGTTTGTTTTTCTGATCAGCTAACAGTTTTTGTTCGTCAGGTGTACAATAATTTCCCAGCTCGAAGATTTCTAATTTCATATCTGGTGGACAACTACATATATAGCTTCCTGGCGTATTGATGCAAATAACATCTTTCCCGCACTTGGCTGGTTCGTTACATTCATCAATATCTGCATAAAAGAAACGCTCAATATAATCAAAATGGTAAAGCAACTACTCATCTGATGTAAAAAAAAAACAACAACACAAATTGTACCTTGACATCCATCGAGAAGGTAAGGATTTCCTGCATAGCCTTTTGAACATTTGCAGTGATAGCCAGGTCCACTCTGAGAATCAAGGCAGTAAGAGTTTCTGCCACAGGCGTACGAGCTACGATATGTTTGGAGCTTCTTTGCATGTCATGACGTCGTTTATCGCCCAATCCAAGACCACAGGTACAAAAGAATCACTCTTAGACATTAGTAACCTCTCAACCTTAGAAAACTTATGGTCGATCACGAAAGCTCGGACACATGGATAACTCGTGGAATCATGAATGTCAACGGCGAGACTACTAGTTTGTACGGTGTAAGATGTTAGTCCATTCGGAATTCTTGTCTTACAACAACCATAACCAGAACAGTGAGATGGAGGAACAGCTGTGTGCTTGTCACAACGGGATGGACACCCCTTAAAACGGTCTTCAAGTCCGGCAGCTGATGGATCAACCTGATCAGCTTTCAAGGAGACCGTCACAGAACCGTAAATGTTGCAACCAAGCACTGTTAACTTATTGGAAGTGTTGGAAACGGGGAATGGAATGTCGCTAACATTATACGAGGTATTGGTAATATTACTTCCATAGCCACAATGTAAGGGTGCTAATATATTAATACGAACATACTCTAGCGTGATTTGCAAAGCTTCATACCTATCACCATTTAAGAGAGCAACTGGACCATTACTAGAGTAATTGCATGAGATTTTAAATCTAACATCGCGGTAACAATTACTAGTACCCATCCCAAACGGGTAGGGAATCATTACGTTACCACATCTATCTTCGCAACCTTCTTTAGCTATCTTATTACTACTGGTACCATTAACAATACTTACCGATGTTGTTGCTGCCATTCCTACTTGTACATGTCTTGTTGCTGCTACTTCTTTTGCTTCTAATGCATAGATCACCATCAATAATCCAAATAAGAAGTTCCCAAGACGTCGAATAACAGTTAATGATGAAGGCATTTGATGAGCTAATAGCTAATGACTTTCTAATCTACACTGTAAGTATACAATGCTACATCTAGTGATCTGTAAGACACTTTAATCTCAATCTATATAAATCAACAGATTTTGATTTCATTCAGAATACTATGCAAGGAAGAAAATGAAGAATATAGATTCACTGACGACCACATAAGGAAAAAGGACACTGGTAATTCAATGCAAAGACCTGTGGTTAATTCACTTTAATGAAACGTACACTTTACGTCGATAAAAATGGTAAAAGGTATTTCAGATAAGAGGCTTGTGGCTCAGCTCCTTTCTTTGGGCAAGAAAATGCAGGTGCAGAGTAACTTGTAGCCTTGTTGAGTGGTCCATGAAAATAATATTTCTTGCCGTGTCGGCTTATCAAAAGCCTCTTTTACCATGACTTTGTAGTACACAATGTCATAATGATGTATACCGCACTTGCTTCAACTACTAGGAATTTGGTTAGTCTCGCAAAGCCTAACAGAAGGGGTAGAAAAGAAGAAGAAGAAAAAAATCAAATTTCCATAGAACCACTTTTGGTATTGTTTTCCTAGACTCTAGAAAGTAATTTTTGACCGGAAGTTGTGGAAAAAGAAAAAGTTTTTGATAAAGTAAAACGAGATTAATCTTTTTCACTTGACCTCCGGCTAAGAATTAAAAGTTCTTAATTTTGGTTAATTCTTGTTGTTCTTTTTTTCTTTTTATCTTGTTGTTTTATCATATTTTAGACACCATATTTAAAAGCTCTACCTGTAAATATCGCCATGGACAAGGACGGGCCTTGAATCCTTTCTAGGTAGGGGCTGGCATTCCATTGATTGACAAGGCTGTCGAAAGTCGTGACAAATTTTTCAGAACGAAGCATGTAGTCAATTCCTATTTTCCTACAGGTACGATCAATGCGTCTTATGCAATGACGCTAGGAATCAACGAATCATATGTTCATTCATTGCTCTTATCCTTTCTTACTCTTATCAATGTTCAAGCACTTTACTCCAATTATTTGAAGCATGGGACATCAATGTTTTATGAGGCAAAGGTAGAGATGTTTGGCAAATTTTACACTTTGCTATTTGTTGAGTTTAATTTGTGGAAGGAAAGGAATGGAAGGGTTTTTGAAGTCGACATAAGTGCGTGCAAGGAAATATAGATTTGATGAAGCAATTGGTAGTTTTATGGTCTTGTGATAATGATAATTTCAAGTATGTCAATCCTAGTTTAATTTGGAGTAATTGGGAAACTCTAATGTGTATGTAATCTTTTGTATTGACCTTGGTTTAATCCTTGGTTCTCTTTTTTTTTAATCCTTAGAAAAAAATTCATATTTTCCTAATTCTAATGCACCTATACACCTATAAAATACTGGAAGTGATAGACATCAGGAAGGTTGTCCAGACGGAGATAATTGGTGGAGTAGGGAGTGAACCGGCGGTTTTGTAGGGGGTGAGTTTTAGTGTGGGTCCCCTTGTGAGATGTTTGCATAACACGCGGGATTGGGCGGCGGGATGTAAATCATTTTCGGTAAAATACTAGGTATATAAACCACTTTGAAGAATAAAATAAACAAAATCAATAGAAAAATGTGATCAAAGTAACAAATTTATAGTTTAAATTTTATGAGAAGAAAATGTCCTTTTGAATAAGGTTTAGGATTTAGTAACCTGTCGGGACATGCGCTAACAATTAACTACAGTAAAAACTCCATATATTGATACTCCATATATTAATAAACTCTATATATTAATAAAAAATCAGAGTCCCAACTTGGGCCAGTTATAATTAGTAATAACCTCCATATTTTAATATTAATATCTTTTTCTAGTCCAGGCATAAGGAATTTACCTCCATATATTAATATAATCGTCATTATTAGAAACTTATAGATCTTGTTACATCGTAATTTAAGATGAAAAAAAAATAATTATCTATAGTTGTTTAAAATGATGTAACTTTTTGGATTCTTATAGTATCTTATGATTTACGTATGTGTAAGACCTCATTACTACAAACACCTTCTTGTTGAAACCAAAGCGTCTAAAATTTGTCGAGCATGTAAAGATTTTTGGGAGGGAAACATTTGGTATCTTTGTATTATCATCATCGTGATTATCTCCCTCCTTTTCTTGTCCAATTCCACCGTTCTTCGATTAAAGCATATACGACTTGTTTCTCATTTGGATGATTAAGGAAGGCATCCATATCCATTTTCATTTACATACTTTGAATTGGAAAAAACAATATCCTTTTGGTATACCTCCTATATTAATAAACTCCATATATTAATAATTTTGAGAAGTCCCAAGTCTATTAATATATGGAGTTTTTCTGTATATTAGAATCCATATTAGTTAATTAATTAATTATAATTAAATCTATCTTAAAAATAACCAGGGGTCTTTAGGGAGACCCCAAAAGAATTAGCTTATACAAAAACGACAAAAAATATCATAATCTGTAGGTTATTTCATAATCAGTAGGTTATTTCCAGGGCCTTTTTTAATGGCCAAACTACCCTTTACAATCGGTAGATAACTATACAATCGTTAGTTAATCAACAACGGGAGTCAATTTAGTTTATATAGCTTAGAATATAAAGTATCCCAAAATAAAACTCGTATCTTTTGAATTTTGATTATCCTATAATTGGGTAGTAAATAAAGTTATCTTGACTCCCGATTAAAGTAGACCTTTGGCAAAAATGCTACCATAATCGGTAGTCAAGATAGTTCATATAACTACCGAATATAGAGTAGCCCCAAAATGAGATTTTGCAAAAATCCTCTTTTTTGAATTTAGTTGAGCCTATAATCGGTAAGAAATGAAGAGTTATCATGACATCCGATTATACAATGGATCTGCTTTGCAAATATCCTACCATAATCGGTAGTCAAGATAGTTCATATAACTACCGAATATAGAGTAGCCCCAAAATCTCATTTTGCAAAGTTCTTTTTTTTTGAATTTTGGTTGAGCCTATAATCAGTAAGAAAGGAAGAGTTATGATGACTTCCGATTATACAAGGGGCTCTCTTTTGCAAATATCCTACCATAATCGGAAGTCAAGATAGCTCATATAACTACCGAATATAGAGTAGCCCCCAAAATCAGATTTTGAAAAAATCCTTTTCTTTTGGAATTTTGGTTGAGCCTATAATCGATAAGAAAGGAAGAGTTATCATGACTTCGATTATACAATGACTCTTTGCAAATATCCTACCATAATCGGTAGTCAAGATAGTTCATATAACTACCGAATATAGAGTAGCCCCAAAATCAGATTTTGCAAAAATCCTTTTTTTTTTTTTGGAATTTTAGTTGAGCCTATAATCGGTAAGAAAGGAAGAGTTATCATGACTTCCGAATATACAAGTGACTCTCTTTGCAAATATCTTACCATAATTGGTAGTCAAGATAGTTCTTATAACTACCGAATATAGAGTATCCCCAAAATCGTTTTGCAAAAATCCTTTTTTTTTTTTTGGAATTTTGGTTGAGCCTATAGTCGGTAAGAAAGGAAGAGTTATCATGACTTCCGATTATACTGATGACTCTCTTTGCAAATATCCTACCATAATTCCAGACTCAAGATAGTTCATATAACTACCGAATATAGAGTAGCCCCAAAATCAGATTTTGCGAAAATCCTTTTTTTTTTTTTTGAATTTTGGTTGAGCCTATAATCGGTAAGAAAGGAAGAGTTATCATGACTTCCGATTATATAATGACTCTCTTTTCAAATATCCTACCATAATCGGTAGTCAAGATAGTTCATATAACTACAGAATATAGAGTAGGCCTCAAAATCGATTGCAAAATCCTTTTTTAGAATTTTGTTGAGCCTATAATTGGTAAGAAAGGAAGAGTTATTATGACTTCCGATTATACAGTGACTCTTTGCAAATATCCTACCATAATTTGTAATCAAGGTCGAACACAATGGAGGGGGCTACGCTCCGGACCCCCCCCTCAAACCCCGTATAGCGTACCGACATTGTATTCATACCACGTCCATTCCCGCACCGAGCTTTTTCAACCGCATTGGTTGAGCCTATAATCGGTAGTAAATGAAGGTATCCCAATTCGAATATAGAGTTGCCCCAAAATGAGATTTTGCAAAAATCTCTATTTTTCTAATTTAGTTGAGCCTATAATCGGTAGTCAAAATAGTTCATATAACTACCGAATATAGAGTTTTCCCCAAAAATTAGATTTTGCAATCGGGAGCTAAAAAACCTAAACTACCGATTATGAAGGGGCATATAAGTATTTTCAATCTATTTTGTCTTTTGTGTTGCCCTAATTCTTTTGGGGTCGCCCCTAAAAATGATAGAAAAATAATGTTAAAAGAAATTCCATAGTAAAATGATGTTGGCCCCTTGCTAGACGCGTTTCACTGTTTATGGAATCACATCAATTCAATCACATTAATGTGGAAGTTGAGACATATGGTTTTGTCCTTTAAACTATCTGACACAAAATATCATTTTATCTAATTTCAAAAATACGACTTGCTATTTAAAAATGTATTTGGGTAGTTTGTTGCTAGGTTTCCAACTAGTTTCTTGGAAAATACCGCCTTCTTATAATAATTAGTAAGGATAAGTTTTAGCTATATAAACTAAATTGAGACATAAGCTTCAATGTTTGTTGTTGTTTATCTAGCTTTTTAGCTAAAGCATCGGCTACCGATTATCGTCTCGACATCACGAAACAAACTCCTGTAGTAGATATAAAATCGAGTATAAGTTACTAAATTTACCTTTATATATATTGTATAATTCTAAAAATACCCTTAACCGGGAAGCAGCAGGCATCCAATAGATTTCTAAATATGCACCACACACCTGATTCAGTGGTTGATGGATTGTCAAGATTAGACCTGTCTAACCCACCCATGAACAAGGTTGGGTGTCCACCCGCCCATATTGCGGGGTGGCTTGGTTGGAATGGCAGGTTGGATCACCTATGTTCACCGCCCGAGGTTTAAGAAAAGCTTAGGATCCTTTAAATTTCAAAACCATAAAATAGGGTGAGCAACGTGTAAAATCCTCGGATTTGGTGTCATCCTCATACGATCTGTCTAAATGGAGGGTGATAGATATTCATTAGTGTCTGATCCATTATCAATCGGTCTAATATCTCACAGGTAGGTGGGTGGATTGGGTTGGACGTGTGAATTTGTATCAATAATTATAATACTCCCCTGCGTTCCATTTTACTCGATGTTGTAGAGTTTTTCACGCAGATTAAGGAACATCAAAGAGAGTTAATTTTTTCTTCCAATTCTACCCATTGTTTGTACCATAAGTAAAAATACCAGTTAATGGGCCAAATTGATACTTGAATCATCGTTTGGTCCTCATCCAAGCCCACTAACCAATCAACCATAGGCAGTACCCGACCAAACCGCATGATCCCAATGGTCAAAGTCGGTCAACTATCAAAGTCAACATCCGGTCAAGGTCAATGGTCAAAGTCGGTCAACTATCAAAGTCAGCGTCCGATCAAGATCAATGGTCAAAGTCAACGGTCGGTCAACATCAAAGTCAACCGTTTCGGTCAACTATCGAAGTCACTGCACCCTAGCCAATTTTCACTTGTAGCGGTCTGTAACCAAATCCTGACCAAAAACTCTTCCGGTCTCAACCAGTCTTCAACCATGCGCGCAACAAACCTTCATCCACATCAGCCTATCATGCTCACAACCATCCACTTTGGCCCCACCGATGCAATTAAATTTCGGGCCAAAGAAATGTCTACTAACATCTGCTGACCATCATTTATGTGTTAATTTATCATAGCATAAATATAGATTTCTATAATGAATTCTTTAGATTCGGCCATGCTAATTGAATTTCCGTTTTTAAAATGGCGCAAAGGTTAAATGCAAATAGCCGCATGCAAGACTAATTAGCGATTTCATACATAAAATTAACTCGCGTTTGTTTTCCGTAATCTGATGATGGAGACATGAATGAGCAGTTAATGTAATTTATGTTTATATTTAGATATGGAACTATATAAATAGGGGAGAGCAGAAATCAGATGGGGTGGCCAATATGGAGGTAGTCAAGAGGAGAAAAACATACACTGTAATACAATTATCAATAAACACTTCTCCCCAAGGGATTCATCCGTGGGACGTAGGCAAACCATGCCGAACCACGTAAAACCTACGTCTATCTTTGTCTCTTATTTTGTTCGTCACCTCGTCTCCCTAACCTAATTATTCACCAATTTATCCATTCATCGTTTCCAGGCTAAAAAGTAATTCGGGTACAAACATTGAAAGTGGAAACTAAGGAGATACGAAAAGAAATCGTGGTTTTCCATTGAGAAAAGTTGTAGGAAATGCTTAAAATCGTGTCCATGAAAAAGAAAACATTCGATCGTCTTGAAAAATCACTGGCGATCCGATTGATCGCATTTGCTGCAGTCGATTTGATCATAACTTGATCTTGATCCACTGATCGCGAATTTGCTGACCGTATAATCGCACATACTACTGCCGATTGATCGCAACTCATGTAATCAAGATTCGCTAGTTTTGATTTTGTCAAGTTTTACCTCGGGATATCGAAAATCGCATCACTACAAAAAATCAGTGATAGTGTTCCGACGCCTCGAGTGCAAGCAAAGATGTAGTGAAATACCATCAAAAATCTGTTGTAGGATATTGATCCAACATGGTGGATCCAGTTTGATTTCTATCACAGCATCGTCCGGTGGATCGCATGATCTTCTAGATTGGGCTTAATCACACTTATTATAGCCAAAGATCGCAATGGAAGCCACCAAGCCGACTCTTGCGAAAATTACCAAGGTTGTTGTCGGGATGTTCGATCCAGCATGTTCAAGTCCAAAGTCCAAAAAAATTGCTTCTCAAATGATGCATTATCCACTTTTCAAGTTTCTTTGTATGACAAAATCAATATTTGTCATGATCGCAAAGTTGTCAAGTTGTCTACATCTCAAGGTGCTTGAATACCCGAGGAAAATCTTAAAAGCATCTGAGAAAATTCGAAAAAGGGCCACAAAAGTGCAAAGCAAAATCATGGTGAAAATTCCAGAGAAACAAATGACGATCCACACAAGCGTTGCTAAAAATCCATAGGCTATTCACGAGAATCTTTCAAGGAAAACACAACAAGTCAATGAAACTTGTCACCAAAAGTCCAAGGCAAAGATCAAGGGCCGTAAAATGTGTTATAAAGGTTTCAAAAAAGAAAAAAAATCGGTGAAGCCACACCATTACTTAGGCGGCCAACTGCCGAACTAGCGGAAGCAAGACGGCCAGGATCTGTTCACCCTCTTTAGGGGTTTCCGTTCACCTACCTTTGTTTTCACTCACCCACGTCAAAGGTGTCCATCACCCAATCGAGTTCTTCGATGCTCCAAGTTACATCAAAGTTCGATGTGACAAATGACCACCGTGGATTTTCTTAGGTACATCAAACTTCGATGCTCGCGATACATCAAAATTCCATTCTCGTGTGATTCGATGCAACGGTAGTACATCAATCTTCGATGCAATCGGACAATGCACAGTTGATGCTCCATGGTACATCCATTTTCGATGCTCCGTAAAACATCAAAATCAAATTCAAAAAAAAAAAAAAAAAAAAGCCTAAGGCCCACAACCGGCGGCCAAAGATGAGCGGAGGCGGTGGCGATGGACGTACAAGTGCAAGAGCGGCGGCCCCTCGCCTTCCTGGGGTATCTCTCACCCATGTTAAATACCCTCACCCACTTCTAGAGGTTTTGTACACCCAATTCCATCAATTAGGAAAACTTCGATGCTTCTTGCAACAAACTCCGATGCGCTCACGAATAAGAACCGTTGATGCTCTTTGGTATATCAAACTTCGATTTTTCGCGATACATCAAATTCAATTTTAGGAAAAAGTTTGATGCTTCATGTTACATCAAATTTCGATGATCTCGTATCTCAACCATTGATGCTCGGTAGTACATCAAACTTGATGCTCTAGGCTACATCAAATTCAAAGAAAAGATTTACCACATCATCTTACCCGTCAGCAAGGTTGTGCCATGTCATATCGCCGCGTCGCAAAATATGCCACATCAGCAAGACCTAGCCGCGTAATTAGTGCCACGCATCCCGGCATTCCGGTCACAAGATCTGGCGCCACATCATCATTCCCATGCCATGTCAGCAGTATCATTCGTCATTCAATGTCACGTCAGTGAGCCACATCGGGCCGTGGTATTCTAGTCGCCCTACCGCGTCGGCGGCATCACGCGTGATCAAAGAAAATCTTGTTTAAGTGGATAACTCCTTCATTTAAGTCCGAATTAGGTGATTTTGGCTCGTTGGAATCGCCCAATTTCCTACAATATGGAGGTGAAAAATCTTAAGTTTGAAAAAAATTTATTTTTTGACATTCCGAATGGCACATCAACCACTAGCAAGTGAAAACCACATATCATATTCAAAGTTCGCGAACGTTGTTGCGCCAAGTTTTACCCACAACCTACCCAGGTGCAAAGTTCGGTAGTCTTTGGTTCGATTCATAAACCTCAATACGAACATATTCAATCACCATCGAAATCGCTAGCAGTTGATCAACCGTCATAATCCGGCTTCACAAAGAACAACTACTAGCCTGTTGATCGAACTGCTGCAATCCTTTTAACTCCTACAGTCCAGTTGGTCGAACTGCTGTAGTCCGATTTTCCCCAAAACTGTTTCAGTACAGTTTTCCTCACAACAAGCCATCCGGTTTGTATAATCATTAAGATCCCATTTGATCACAGAATCCGAAATAGTTAAAATCCGTGGCAATGTATTTGATCCATCTTGGACTTAATCGTGCATTCGGTTCCCACGGAGATAAATCAATTACTAATTCGAGACGAGACGCTAAAAGGCAACTATAGTAATCATCGTCGGCGGGAAAACACCAAAGATAGCCAGTGGGCATCCTAATCATTTCATAAACGAAGTCGCAATAACATTTTCAATAAGGTAAGTATACAATTTACATATTTTTGCATCTTTTCATATATTCATGCATACTTTTGTTCAATGGAACACCTATAATGTGGCGAGCATTTTCTACGAGGAGACGACACATTTCAGTTCGCAGACGGAATGAGTGGGATTGGCCCCAAGGAATTTCAGGATAGTAGCACATCTTCAAAATTTCATGCGCGAGCAAAATGCAGCAAGGCAGTGCACCCTTGTACGAGCATTGAGCAGCATGACAATCACTATCTTCTGGGGGCGATTTTCATATCACTTCAACGTGACTGACTATCACTCAGGGCTTAGATATGTAACACTTCATGGTCTAAATTACTCCTTTGGGGAAAGTCATGGTAATACTTCATACACTTGAAGTGAGTTACATAACACCTAATTGCAATGCGGAATTAAGCTTCTGAAAATCGAAACTTGTGTAATTCCAAACTTCTTAATCCTTCAACGAGTTGCAAGATTAAGAGGCTATAACGACACCCTAATATTTTTACGTAATTTTTACAATCACGGTAATGTTAAACTGCTATAGTTATGTTGATTCAATTATTGTACTCAGTTCAAAAGCAATCATTGCACTTTGGACGTGACTGATACATACTCCGCTTTTGCCTATGAATTCTGTGACTCGCTGACGCAATCGATGTGAGCCTGTTGCACTCGGCTGACGCAACCGATGTCAGTTTAGTTTTATTTGTAACTGCTACACCTAGGTTTATCGAATCGCTTAAATCCATTCCTCGCTAGCTTGCCGCAGTCTCAATCGATCGAGCTACCGTAGCTTGCTCTGTTTGTATTCCCGCAGTCCACCGATCGCAGCTGTCGTAATCGTGTTCGCCGACGCCGCAGTACTAGCTGATCAAGCCGATGCAGCTCCACTGTCATTGCCGCGCATCAACCGATCGAAGCTGCATATACCAACTGTTTGCAGACTCCATAGCTCCAACTTCTTCGTCTGCCACCGCAATGAGGCTCGCTATTCTCGCCGTCCACCGCCTACAGATGTCGCAGTTGTTGCTAGTCGTTGCCGTAATCCAACTGGATCACAATGGTGCAGGCCTCAACTTTGCTCGTCGCTATCAGCAGATCAACGTGATCGAAGTCGCCGTAATCCAACTATAGCTCAGAACTCCCGCAGTCCAATCTGATCATAGCCGTCAGTAGTAGGGCTTTTTCTCGCCACTCCCGCAAATTCAACTGATCGCGAACTGGCCAGAGGTGCGCTTTGCTCGCCGCTCCTGCTGCCTATGCCTGATCGCAGCTGCACGCGAATGCTCGATGTCAGCCGCAGATCAGCTTGATCAAGCTATCGCAGATCCAAACTGCTCGCAACTCTTCATACCCAACTGATCGCAATGCTATAGTGCGCTTTGCTCGCCACTCCCGCAGAGTCCAACTGATCGCAATCGCTATAGTGCGCTTTTTGGTCGCTCGCTCTCAGCAACCCAAATTGATCGCAAATGCTTCAATGCTCGATGCGTCACAGCACCAGCTCGATCGAATCAGCTGCAGTTTGCTCGTTTCGCAACTCCCGCAGCCCGAACTTGATCGCAACTGTCGCGAAGCAGCGCTTTGCTCACTACTCCCGTAGAATCCAAAATTGATCGTAGGCTCAGAGTTTTTGTAAGTCGCTCTGGCAATCAGTGTGATCGCACCGCAATGCTCGATGTCACCGGGCACATCACCGATGGCTGCTGTTTGATCTTATCTGTCTTAACTCCCCGGTCCAAATTGATCGTAAACCGCACAAAGGCTGATTTGCTGTCGCTCCCGTTACCCGCACTGATCACGATTTGCCGAGACCAGCTTCACTCAATGTTGTTACCGCTCATTTCCAACATCACTCGCTCCATTATCAAGCTTCCGTTCATCACTTGATGCTTGTTTTTGCAAAGATTTGGGCGACTTGATTACGATCTCCACAATCAACGAAGGAGGTTCTATTTACGCTCCAAAAGGTAAATTTACTCTTGGGGGCGTCTTGATTTCCGCAAACAACAAGGGAAGTTCGCCAATCACTTCAATATCAATAGTCCACACTTGGGGGCGAGTTTTGTCATTGACTAAGGAACACGAAATTTTTTCTTATCCCCAACAAGTTGGAGGTTAAGAGGGGGCGATGTTTGTACCATAAGTAAAAATACCACTTAATGGGCGAAATTGATACTTGAATCATCTTTTGGTCCTCATCCAAGCCCACTAACTAGTAACAAAGGAAGCCCACTAGTCCGCATGAACTTGGCCAATGGTCAAAGTGGTCAACCATCAAAGTCAACATGGTCAAGGTCAATGGTCAAAGTCGTTCAACTATCAAAGTCAACGTCAGTCAAGATCAATGAGTCAAAGTCAACTGGTCGGTCGGTCAAAGTCAACCGTCAGTCAACTATCGAAATCGGCCGCACCCCTAGCCAATTTTAGGTCTTTCAACAAAGCAATGCCGCTAACCAAATCCCATCCAAAACTCTTCCGTTGGCCGCCAACCGCTTCCAACCATGCGCAGGCGCCCTCCATCCACGCCACCATCATGCTCCTCAACCATCCCCACCCTACCCTATGCAACACCGTTTGTCACAAGAATGTCTACTAATTGACCCATCATTTATACGGAATTTATCATGAAGCATAAATGTGCAGGTTTCATGCGAAATTGAATTCAGCCCAGTTCAGCCATGCGAATTTGAATTCCAGAATTTTAGCCATGCGATTACTAAATGCGTGATTTTCCGCCATGCGTACTAATTCACCAGATTCATACATGCGCATTAACTCAATTTTGCTTCATAGGCTGACTGATGGAGACATGAATGAATTGATTAATGTAATTATGTTTATATTTAGATATGGAACTCGTATAAATAGGGGAGAGCAGTAAAATCGACATGGGGTGGCCATTAAGGGAGAGGTAGTCAAGAGGAAAAACATGTTTTGAATACAATTATCAATAAAACACTTCTCCCAAAGGGATTCATCCGTGGACATAGGCAAACCATGTCAACCCGTAAAACTCCACATCTATCTTTGTCTCTTATTTGTTCCTCAAACTCGTCTCCTAACCCTAATTATTCACCAATTTATCCAGTCATCGTTTCGTGTCAAAAGTAATTTTGGGTACAAACACCCATATTAATAACTTTAAAAAAAATTAAATGACCTATTTTTTAGTTTTAGATTCTAGGAAAGTTACCATTCCCTTGTAATTACTTGGGATGTACCAAATTTTATAGCTTAGAGTATATATCCTCCATGGGAAATATTTAAAAATTGGAGTAATTGTTTATTTGTTGATTACTGGTAGAATTTATGCTCAGTGTGATTCCAAGCAAGGACAAATCGAGACAATTTGAGCAAAATACACAAAGCACATCTATTCGAACAGAAAATAAAGAATAATAAAAATGCTAGTGATTAATGTGAAGTGAACAGATAGGAGTATTAATGTGAAAGCAAGAATAATAAAAATGCTAGTGATTAATAACCTCCTAAATTATTCTTAGAAAATAGTTTTACATGTTTAAATAAACACTATCCTCCTCCCCCTATCATTCGCGGAACTTTTCCGTATCACAAAGATCCACTGTCTTATTCGCGTACATTTGTAACTCCGAACTCCAAGACGCGTATTATATGGCATTCCCCTGATTATTTGCGAATAGTTCACGAACTTTACGTATCCCGAATAATACGTCCGCTTAATTCGCCTGAAATTCATTAGCTTTTACGTTTTTAAAGGCCCCACTTTTTGGGCTTTACCGCATCCAGAGCATACCCAATTTCAATATTAGACATTATTGTAACTTTTATGAAACAAAAATGATCAAGAGATTTAAGGTGCATCTAAACCACTATACCACGTCCTCTTGGATGACTAATATTGAGCTATATTATTAATATCATCATATTAAGTTTATTTTTTTCTTTAATAACTCTCAAAAAATATGCATAAAAATTAGTTTATGCCCTTATAAATAATAATTATTTATTATAATAGATAACCTAATTTTCGTAGCCGAACTCACATTTATAAATCGAATTATACACGTACGTATGCCGTTCCGAATTAATAACTAATCACGTCCCGTTGATCGAATTTTTTGACCGAATTTAGGTTTTACAAAACCGTATAATACTCGGACGTTTTCCGTTCCCGTGACGCTTGCCGAATCCTAATTGCTAACTAGGCTCCTCCCTAATACCAACATGCATTTAATTTTTTATTTATTTATTTATTGTTTTTTTTTTTTTTTATGGAAAGAGGGGTTTTGAAAACCCTTAGAATTATTTATTAGATTACCTCATTCAAATTGAGGTTTGGATTGTTACATGACAGAAGTGGTAGATAAATACACCCTCATGTTTAATCCACTAGTACAAATTTGGTCTTTGGTGACAGTTCAAAATCCAAAACCATGACAGTTCACGGATGGACTGTCACAAAAAGATAAGCTATGAGATATGCAACAGTTTCTTACAAAAACTCACGCCAATAGCGTATACAATCGTGACAGTTTATTTAATTGTTATTAAGAGCTATAAGATGGCACTTTTTGTAGAAAAATGTACGTTAATGTATGATAATCCTGAATTTTCTCCATAATAAACCATAAGGAAACCACACGAATCTCTCAATTTCTTCTCTTTGGAAACATTATAGCCGTGAAGATTCTTAAAAATATGATTCGGTACAAGGTATAAATTCTCGGTATTTCTAGTGAAATCCCTAGAACATGATTTTGGTATATTCTACTTTTTTATATATTAGAGTATTGTTTTTCAGATATTTTGATTTTTGTACTGACCCTAGTTTTGATGAAAGATTATTCCCTGGTCTTTTTGTTTGATATTGTAGGATTTCACCGGATGTGTGTCATTGTGTTTAACGCCTTAACGTAGTTTGTTAGTTTTTCTTTGCAGATTCAATTTTTAGAGCGTTGGTGTGATGTGGTTAGGGATTAGTGAGATTGGAAGTATAGATTGGTAAACAAATTAGTTGTTTTCATGCTTTTGTATCTGCTCTGGTATGACAGTTCTATTCAAGGAGCCTGATGAAGAAGAAGAGATCAGTTATGGGTAGCGGAGAACCACAGAAGAGGAGCAGACTTTGGTTTGATTTCCATGTCCTTCGCTTTTGGAAAGTGGGTTCCCTCTCTTTATTTTCTTTTATTTTGATTCCCAATTGTTAATTTCCTTGTTCATAGTTGGAATTTGAGTAGACATATGTGATATTGGTTTTGATTCTTCATAGAGGTTATTTATGTCCAAAAGATCTGTAGTTCTCTCTAGGTTGGAGAACCACCTATCAGATTATTGTAATGGTCCTATGATGGCCTTTGCATATAACAATGAGTTTGTTCTTTCCGATAGATTTCAAGTTTAAATCATTTAAACTATTCAACTTAGAATTATTAATGAAGTTGTCCAATATCACAAAGACATTGTCATGGGCTTGTTTATTTTTATATATATAGATTACTTAGAAAAGTATTGAGCTTTGCTTACTTCTTAGGGATGAGCAATACCTTTTTATTACATTATGTGGGAAATCTTTAGCAGATTCATAATTTATTTTAGTGACTCAAACTAAGTAGGTAAGTGGTACTAAAACCTTTTTACTCTTGTTCAAAAATTAGGGTATAACTGTGGATACGTGAAGTATGACTGGTAGCGCAAAGGTTTTAGATACAGCTGTTACTGTAAAATCCTCGATGACGCACCACCACATGTCATATAAATTGGATGTATCGAAATAGAAGAGATGAACTTTCAATAAATGAGATAATAGCTTTTCATTGCCGTGACACTATCATAGTCTTTTTCGTGGTTTCTTGATCAAGCCAAGGTAAGTAAGATATCCATGTTAGTGCTCTAGTCCTACTATTATGTACGCTTATGCCATCGATTAATTCTACTAAGCTTAATGACAGATCATCTAGATTTTTCTTCGTAGGTTCTTTAGAAAATTTTTAAATCGTATTTACTCTTATTCTATATAAATATGCGATACTTCATTTTTAATGTGTTTCAATCTTTTTCGTCAGCTTGAACCATTTTTTTTAGGTATATAGCGTATCTAGCTCCATTTGGCAGGAGAGCTATAGACTCAGGCTTGAGCTTTATGGACTATTCATTCTATGTGAAGAAAAGAGGTTATGTTTTTAATGCAAGCATCAAGTAGCCATGTATATGTCGTCAGTAGTCCTCTTTGTCTTGTATGATGTCCGAAGTCTTGTACTTCTATTTTCTTTTTGCCTTGTACAAGTAGCCATGTATTCATATACCAATTAAGTAATTTCTGGAATAAATGACAACTGCATTTTTTTGATCATGATTACTAAGAGATATGCATGTAGGCACTTTTCCGTTTCCTATTTGAAGCTATCTGCATTGATCTTGTGTATGTGGCATAAAATTCATTATTTAGTTTCTTTGGAACAAGTATTCTCGTTGAGATTCGGAAGCTTGAGTTCGCCATTTAAAGGCTACTGGAATTGATTATCCTTTAATTCGAGGGTACAAAAATTTATTTCAGCTTGGATTGGTTGTTGGAAAGCATCAAAATCTAATTTGTGTGTGAATAGAAGGGGGCATGTGAACAGCTAGCTTATTATGCTCGTGTGTGTTATAGATCTGAATGGATTGGCAACTTTTTATAAGTGGTAACTGCCTCTGCTTCGATCATGTAATAAACCGAAGATGTCTTATTTATTGTCGGGATGATCTCTATTCTTGCTTGAACTGTTAACTTGGGATGGTTGTAGAAAGATTAAGAAGTTATACAATTAGGGTAAATAATGTCAATACGAATATTTAGAAGTGATATATTGAAATATATGTTCAAATATTCTCAACCATGTGCTTTATTTGTCATGTGTGTTGATTACTATGTAGTCTTCTTCTTGTGCACTGACCAGGCATAATCCTGCCTGTCTGCAAGTTCCGGGTTGCCGGCATGTCCAAGAAATGTTGTTATGGGATCGACTTTGCTGTGTGGGTGTCTCCATATGAAGGATCTGTTCACCCTGTAGGGTCTTGTCGTGAGCTTACAGTGTTTGATATTGTTTTTTTTTTTTTTTGATACAAATTTTTGATAGTTGGTGCTAATTACTTATCATTGTATGCCATTTGTATAAGTGAGTCTGTAGAACATTTATGTTTAAATAATTATATATTCCTTTATTAATTTTTTTCATGTATCCGTACTATTGTTGACCATTTACCTAATGGGAAAAAGAAGCAATCGTATATAAATGTCACTTGAAGAAACGTCATATATTAGCTTTATGATGACAGTTTCATGAAAGAAACTCATGTGACAGATTGTTTCATAAAACTCACTAAAACGCATTTATAATGATAGTTCTGTAAAAAATGCGACCGTATACATTTTCTATGAAAAAAAACTGTGCTTACGATGACAGTTTTACAGATAAATTGTTACGGTAGGTTGTCAACTATGACAGGTTTATGGAAAAACAGTTATCTTAGTATAAGAAATTGACTTTCTCATAACAGTTTCTTTTAGAAAATGTTACCATACACTATTAACAATGACAGTTTCACGAAGAACTGCTATCTTATGGCTATGATTCCGTAACAGTTTCTTAAAGACCTTTCGTAACAGAGGCTTTGGTGTGCAAAAAAAATTCAAAACTGTCACATAAGCATTTCGGTGACAATTTTAATCGTCACTTCCAAGCCCATTTTTTTTACTAAGTGATCATTATACATTTGCACACCGATACAACCAATCTACAATATAATTTTTTTGATCTACATGAAACCAAGAAAATGGAAAGACAAATCTTAAATGGTATTTTGATTAATCATCAAACCATTTAGAGGCTTCTTCTTCAATAAGATAAAATCCGTTTGTAGAAGTAGTTTCCGTTAATCCTTATAATCATGATCCATTCCGATAGCCATTGATCTTTTTGTATAGAACAGCATCATTAAATCACGTAAATTGGATCGTCTTCAAAGATATGCTTGAATCTCTTTGGATTTCAATATAAGAGCCTGCAGGTTATAATAAAACGCCATAACGGCGTGATTAAATTGAAAGTATTACAAGGCTTGAAATAGCCATTGTATACAAAAAAAGAATAAAAATATAAAAGTAAATTCTAAAACCTAAACACTAAATCACAAAGAGTGATTTACCGAAAGTTGTGAAAAGTTAATTATACATTACAAACCTAAATTTACTAGGAAAATCCGATATATCAAATTCAATCCAAGTAAACAAGTTTTCAAGAAGAAGATTGAAAGAAGAAAACCTAGGTTTGGATAGTTTCTGCATAATGCAAAATAATCCTAATCTAGTTGACACAAGTGTCTAATGGATTTCTAGACTTGCACCTCACCCGATCCAATATTAGATAAATTTTTAGGAATGAATCCATGTCATCTACCCATAAGCGGGTTTGGGTGTCAAAAATTATGGAAAGCATTATGTCGGATTGACGGGTTCGTTTGACCCATGCTCATGTGCGGTCCGTGCCACAAGATATGGGGCCGGAGGCCCGGAGTCACACGTTAGGCCCATATCTAGGCTCTTCAGGATAATCTTGCCAACACTCTACCGAGTCCTCCTTTCGTATCCTCTCATACCAGTAGTGGTGAGAAGACGGACGGTTGCGGATTAGGGGTCACCCGCAACCAAAACCGTCAAAGTCATGGATTTGGAAAATTGAACCGCGGACCGCCCAATCACTCATGGATTTACATCCGCGGATCTGAATAATAATGCGGACGGTTGCGGATTAACCGCATTTATAAGGGGAAAAATTTTATGTTAGCACAAGGTAGTCCAACTTGTCATCGATAACTTGCCATTTGTCGGAGAGCTCATTTGGCTAGAAGTCAAGACATGGAACTTGGAAGGATGAATAAACGAACAGATGTTTTGAAGCCCATCCCATAGATCATTGTTTATGTGTAACAATGAATGAGAAATGAGAATGATTGGCCGGCCTAAAACCTCTTATTAACACATAACTCAGCGGGCTTTATTAACTAGGGCTTTATCCTTAGTAATTTTATTAAGTTCTCTTATTACCTCAAGTATGTGAATCCATGGATTTGCAAAACCAATCGCACCCAAACCGCTAAAAAGTGGATTTAAGAATCCCATCCGTGTCCAGCCCATACGTCTTGCGGTTTGGGTCAAATCTGCAATTCATGGACGGGTTGCGATGAAATCCAGTGCTCCTGCATTTTGCTCGAAATTACCATGACGAGTGAACTCTTAAAAGACCAGTTTCCCAAAACCTCCTCGTAAGTCGATTCCTAAAACCCTAACTTCATTTTTTTGTTCCCCAATTGTTCAATTTCTGTAACAATGTTTCGTTCTCTATGCAATACATGGATCTGGAAGGGAGGAGATTCAAAACCCCTCTTTCTATGCTCACATCTTACATCACAAAACCCTTCTTTCGTTCCTCTTTGTATCAAGGTTAGATTTTTTCTTCCTCCTCCATAAATCACAATGATTCGTCTTCATCTTCTTCATTTGTAGTTTCTTACTTGATGAATTCATGGGTTAATCAAAAACAAGCTCTCTCCGTTTCCAAGAAACTTAATTTCAAAACCACATCCAATCCGATTCTCGTTCTTACCTTCTTTCAAAATCACGGGTTCACTAAATCCAACATCTCTAGGGAATAATCATGAAGTGGCCTGAATTCCTTCATTTAATACTCATAAAACCTTTTAAACCCAAACTTGATTATTTCAATTCTAAAGAAATTTCTAGACTTGAACTTATCAAGGTCTTATCTACAAACCTTAAAATGCTAAATAGAAGTTTGAGAACCATATTATTCTGTTTTGATTTCATCAAGAACATAGTTGGTACTGATAGATACGTTTTCGCCATTTTTTGACGCCTCAAGGTTTCCTCCTCTAGAACTAATTGAGAAAGTCATGCTC